>JAQLOM010000017.1:11108034-11126888 GCA_030068315.1 Chrysichthys thysi
GGTACTCCGGTTTCCTCCCACAGTCCAAAGACATGCACAGAGGGGATTAGGCTGATTGGCGACTCTAAATTGGTCCTAGGTGTGAATGTGCGTTTGAATGGTTGTCTGTCTCTGTGTGTTGCCCTGTGGTAGACTGGTGGCCTGCCCGGGGCGTATCCTGCCTCTCACCTGATGTCAGCTGGGATTGGCGCCAGCTTCCCCCACGACCCTGAAAAGGATTAAGCGGCAGAAGACGAAGACGAATATCAGTGCCACACTCATATGAAACCCGTCAACAGGAAGACAACATGGAATTACGCGGAACTCATGGAACGGCTACAGAATACGTTTTCGGCGATGGTGAAGCATAGGTGGAACATAATAATGGAAAGCAAATATGTAAGCAGGACGTAGTAAGCGTTAGTGGATCTTCAGCATACATTCTGACATGGAGAACATTCGTCATCCATCACACAGTCTGTTAAAGGATTCAGCGAATAATAACCAGTGAAGATCGAGGAAATCGCTTTGTGTAAAATTGGTTCGTCCCTATGGGGATCCTTTAAAGGTTCTGTGTAGAACCCTACAGGAGGTGTTGGATGGGGGACCAATTAAATCCCTTTTAGGATGTATAGAACCCTGAAGTATCTCAAGCACCTTTTGGTATTCTTTTTGTTTCTTCAAGTTGAGAGCAAACGTTGGTTTTGCATGGCGCAATAATTGCTATTCACATTATAAATAATTTCAGATCTGATTGAAATGAGGCAGTGACTGAAAATAATTACTTAGGATAAGTAGAAGGGCACTCGGAGAGCTCAGACCTCCACCAAGGCCAAATGCCGTATCTCGCAGCTTTAGTGAAAGAAAAAAAAATCAATTTTTTCTAGCTTCTCTGTGAGTTCAAAATTTAATTTCAAAATTTAATGGGTTCTTCACTGGCCCACGCTTCACCTTGCCACCAAGTTTCATAAAAAATCAGGCTGGTAGTTTATGCTTAATCCTGCTTAGAGTCAAACAGACAAAAGATTTAAAAAACTTGCACCAAAATCATAACCTCCTTGGCTGATGTCATTATGAGAATTAGGGTAATTAAGGAAAATCGAGTTTTCTTTTTAATTTTTGCAAACAGTGTGCAAGCGATTCAACTTTACTCCATGACCTTTTTAAGAATTTATCTAGGCTTGGGGTTTTTTTTTTTTGTAATTACGAAAACGCTTGCTTTTGTTGTAGAGTTCAATATGAATAAGTGACATGGCTCGTTGAACCATTTTCCACACAAGCATGTGACTATTGCGCAATGTCAAGAGCTCATTAAGTGGTAACACTCATTTAATGGATGTGACTCTCCCCCTTGTTTGAATGATGATTAAAAACGTGCCATGATCCTGGCTGAATGCTTCATATTGCTGCCCAAGTAGCCACCTGGGTCCCTCAAAAACCCTGCAGAATTTCAGTCAAATTCCTCCTTCCTCCAATGCGTGCATCCATCCAAATATTAGCACCAGTGGGATCTTTGCACCAATCCAATCAGATGTCAGTTTGGTGTTCTCAAGTGATTCATTAGCTAATTTTTGGCACCCCAATAACTGGAGGTCATTCTAATGTCACTCTAAATGTCTGAGTGGCCAAAGGGAATGATGTCCACACCTCCCCAGGGACCACCCTACTCTTCATGAGCAAACAATTCCCACTCAGCCACTGTGATGTCCCTGGCCAGTCGCTGTAGATAACAGCCCTGACGTTGTCAATGAGGAATCCAGGGGACAATGGGCTGGAAAATGACACCCAAGAGAGAACAAATTTCTGCCTTCGCGCTGGTCATGGATGGAAAGAAGACGTAACAATGTCACCGGCAACAAAAAACCGGTTGTGCTCAATGAGGTTTCATGAGAGTTTTTTTATTTTTTTACGAGTGCTTGTGTATCCGGGTACTGTTTGTGTTGAGATGCTGCCTTTGGCAATGTTTCCTTTTGTGGAGAAGTAGTTCACACATGTCAAGGTTGTTGTCCTGTCTTGTAGACATTTACAAAGTAAATAAGTCACCGTCGTGTATTATTAGGAGAACAAAAAAAGGCAAAAATGCAAGGCTTTCCTTGAATGACTGAATGGATAAAGCTGGGTTTTATGTTGTAAGGAGCTTGACAATAAGCCAGATTTTTTTTCCCACTTCTTGTCTGGGTCTAACGCATGAAGTGACAAGAGCTGTGAGAAATCATTCTATTCCCAAAACATCAAATTAATCATAACATCTGTGCCAAAACCCTTTCTGTGACGTTCTTCTGTGGTTGAGGTCTCACATGTCATCTTAACATTCGGCTTTGGTGAGTCTGGTGAGTCTGACACCCCTGTTGTGACACACACTGCTCCTTGGTCTGTGACACTGGAGCTGGCTGAAGGTTTTTCTGCCTTGCTGTGGGCTACAAGGAAGAGAACGACCAAAGTAATCACATTACACCCTGACTCAGTGGATTATAACACATTTACTGTCATTAGATAATCAAAGTAAATGTGCACGCCTGTAATACTATTATGGCCTTGCATTACCGTTTAGATGATCACAGTGTCAATGGGAAATCTGGGTCTAATTTGTTCTACAGTAGTGATTTGGGGAAATTGTTTTTTCTTTTTTTTTTCTATGCTCAAGCTGGAGGCTGAGAATGTTCTCCTGAGCCGCTTTTTTTTGTTGTTGTTGTTGTTTGAGGGTTCGAGGTAGTGTTGTGCTTTTGGCTATCAAGATGGATAACAGAGACAAAAACTTGCCAGAAACATGGGAACAACTGAGAGGGAGAAAAGAGCATATTTTTGACTTTGAGTCATGAGTGTAAGAATAGAAGTAAATATGGCTAGCCTACAGCAGTGGTATAAGGTGACCAGACACAGGTGGGATCTAAGCTGGCTTTGGGCAAGATAACTGGCTTTGTGAGGAAAAAGAACACACACGCACACACACACACGCACATATGCACCCTTGCCATACCATTACCATGAGATCATATCATTTGGGATCTTAGTCAACCATTGATGCTTTTCCAGCTGAGCTTGGTTGGGTTTAGATCTGAACGCTGATAACCGGGTAGATCTGGCACAGAAAAGTAGCGCAGCTCAGATACACCTTAGTTCAATCCTTTAGGATTTATCATTGCTTGTTTAGCTGTTTTGTATTTTATTTTTTAAACATATGAGACATGCCCACAACTGGTAAAGGTGTTCTTCCATGGTAAGGCTTCACCACTGAGGAAGTCTATGGGATTTTATGGTTTCTCGCTAACATGAATTGTTCTATTGAAAACAGAATAGCTGCTATAACGTAAGTGATAACAGGAACTTTTTTTTCTTTTTGGACGTTCCACAAAATTAAATAATTATAAATGAATCAAATGTACTTTCATTAATGGGAACATTTAACTACTGTCAAACTGCGATATTGTTGAATGGAACAAAATACTGTACATCGTGATACCCTGTTTTTGGAAGATAATCAACCATGTAGTTGGGTTTTTTTTTTTTTTTTCATTCTTTACCCCAGCTAATAAATAATAAATACATGCCATAAAGTAAAATAAAGTGCTACCCAAAGTGCTAGTGCCTTAGACAAAGCAAGTTTACTAAACACTTAGATGTGTGGACGGTAGGCTCTCTGACCTCTAGGAGGGCTATTGTTATTTGTTAATAGTGTTTACTGTGTAAATCCTTACTGTTTTCACCTCCTGTCAACCCTACTTCTTGTGCTTGCCCCGACCAAGCACTACAATGAGACATGCAGATGAGCAAATAAGATCCAGAAAGAGACAGAGGACAGGTATATGTGCATTTGCATAATGGAAAACCAAAGAGATTGGAAGATAGACAAAATGAAAACTGGATTTTAAAAAAAAAAAGATTGGAAACAAACAGGTTACTTCAGAGGATTTTGCTTCTCTTGCCATCAGAGTGAAGGTACATGAGGGGTTGGAATCCACTTCAAAGCCTGGCTTCTTTTACATTCTCGCTGGAGATATACCGCTTCCTTTATCTGCCTCCCAAATGCTTACCAGCCTTAAGGGTTCATGAGAGGAGCTTCTATCATTCTGACCTGAATTCAGGAGCGCTGTCAGTCCCTTGCTCTATTTTCCGCGGCAGTGTGTTAGTTAAGGGGTCGCATTAACTGCAGGTGGACAAACGCAGCGGAAGCGCTGACAGATGGAGGGAACATCTCGGGCGCCCAATGCACTGTGTTCATCTGGTGCATTTTATGGTTGGCAAAGCGACTCAAAGGCTTAAAATATGCTTCGGAGTCAAATTGATTAAAAACACATTGCAAGTGTATAGTAGCAAGACTGAGGTGAAATTGAACACTGTACTTCACCAAGCAAAAATGTGGTTATTGGTTAGTCTTACTCTCAGGAATGCAGTAAAACGTACTGATGCACACAGTGTAAATGAAAACACAGTAAATAAATCAATGAATAAATAAATAAATAAATATACCAAGCCAAGTGAGTTTCCCTCCTTTTTGGCTGTAGTACAATGTGTCTCAGTGTTGGTTTAGGAACAGGGAGTGATGTATGGTGTGAGGGCTTGCCGGACAGCTGGAGTGACCCCCCCTCAACCCAACTTTTACACACACACACACACACACACACACACACACACACACACACACACACACACACACACACACACACACACATACATACCCACAGCCCTGCAGCTGTTCAGAAAGGTGACAGTGGACTGGGGGAAAACAGCAGGAACTGCAAACAACCTGCGGACTGAAGCTTTTGTTTGGAGAATCTCCAGTTCTGTTCAAACCACCCTCAAGAACAACACGTTCTATGAAAGCACAGAACTTTTCAGTGTCTGCGTTCTCACTAACATCTTGTCACTCGGAGAAAATAATAAAGTTTCTTTTTTTTTCAGTCTACATGATCTGTGCTGTGAGAAGGCGAAATGTTTGCCAATCGACTTGTGTGAGTGTTAAGTGTTAGGGAGCCGCATTGATCTTTCATTTTCCTCGATTAACATGAATAGCGTCATAAGCTAATTGTCGTTATTAGCAGACTTTTGACTCTGACAAGAAGGGGGCAACAGACGACTTGGATGAGATCCCAAATTATGTAGAAGACAGGGTTGCATTAGTTTGACTCAGAGATGCTTGACTTGTTCCTTCACCAAAACACGACAATGAAGATTTACCCACAGACGAGCTAGATATTACTGCATGTACACTTGATTCCGTTCACACTATCAGAATCGGTCTATATCCGGATAGTGATAATGGACATGCAGGTGTAAAAGCACTCATGGAACATTGAAAAAATGTTGGGAGACACCACTTCAGGAGGTCTTCTAATCATGTCATACAAGTGTAAATACATCAGTCTTTCCAAGACGGATGACATTTAATAAGCAAAAGCCCCTCCGTGTAACTTAAATCGCAATGCATCTTGAAATATTACATTTTAACTCAACAACAACAACAACAACAACAACAACAACACAAACATCTATTGTAAAATGCACAATTCTTCCCAAGCCTGTATGGGGTTCCTCCAAGTTCTCTGGTTTCCTCCCACCTCCCAAGAACCCACTGGTATAGGTGAAAACATGTGCAGTGTTTAATGTATCCTTCAATGACCTGCAATCATATCCAGTGTGTGTTCCTGCCATACACATAGAGCTCCCAGGATATGATTCGGGTCCACACCGACCTTGACTAGTGTACAGCACTTCCTGAAGACGAATGAATTAATAAATTATGTTATGTCGCTGAATTCGAGGGTAGAGTCATCCAGTGAGATGACAGCGCAAGACGTCCTGGGACAATTTTGTTACTGAAAGATGAACGATCGTATTATTGTATTGTCGCAAGATTAAAAATAATAATAATAGTAATAATAATAATAAATACATTTCAGTGCACAGTTTCACAGAAGAAAGAGTCAGAGAGAGGTGGAACTTATTGGGAAGCTGGGGTAACTTATTCTTTTCTTCTGACTCCCTGAAGAGAGTTTGATTTGGGGGTGGGGGGGGGCAGTCAGGGTGGCAAGGTTTACCACACCCATATTGTTGGTTTTTTTTTCTGTTGTTGTTTTGGTTTGGGGTTTTCTGGAAATATTTGAAGCTGGAACAACCAAACAACCCCCAAAAATCTATATATACTCATTTTCCTTCTCACTTTTCACACAAGGGGTGTATAATAAGCACAATATTATAGCCAAGAGAGCATTTTTTGTGCAACTCGAGCCCTCTCTCCTCCCTCCTTTCCCTCTCTCTCTCTCTCACACACACACACACACACACACACCCTCACACTTCCTCAGACACTCAGCTCAGAGTGTGCTGCGCGGTCGCGTGCTCAGATTGGAAAGCGTGCACACTTTGTGTGTGTGTGTGTGTGTGTGTGTGTGTGGTGGTTTTGTTTCTCCAAAGTGCAGGATAACTGAAGGGAGAAAATGGTGCCAGAGAGCTCAGTTTTACTGCTCACACTGTTTGTCTGCTGCCTTACTCAGGAAGGTAAGTGTAGTCGTGTTGTTTTTTGTGCTGTTTTCTGTGTGTGTGTGTGTGTGTGTGTGTGTGTGTGTGTGTGTGTGTGTGTGTGTGTTGTGAGGAAAACTTTGTCAGTGCAGCCCGCGCGCGCTTCAGGAGGGATGCGCGAGAGCCTCCTGAGGGAGAGACGCTGCGTCTCGTGGCGTTTGTTTTGATCCTGAGGTAAAAATCCAAGTGAGAAAAAACGAGGAGGGGAAAAACATGAATAAAAGATAAAAAAAAATAAAATAAAATGAAGTTTATCTGGGTTTGGCAGGGAGTCTTTGTCGTGTCTGAATTTTTAAAATTTATTTATTTATTTATTTATTTATTTATTTTACTAACCCCCTCAAAACAAGACAACACTAAAGCTGAATTTGGACAGAGATTGTACAGACAACTGGAGTGTTCTCCACGTTAGCCTGTTAGCATGTTGTTGTGGAGTTTCTGAGCAGGGCATCATTTCATGTGGTGAATGTGTTGTTGGCACCCTGCTTCCTGTTTTACAGCCTGGGCTGAAATTCACTGCAGTTCTGTGGAGAGACCTCAGACTGCTGCTTAGACTTGAAAGATTTTATCAACGTTTTCGTGACACATTTTGGCTTTTTTACTGCACTATCAGTCAGTACGTGGGAGTATCTTCTGATCTAATGAAGTGTAGACAGCTAGTCTAGTAGGGGATAACTGTAGTAACCCCCTGGCAAAGCATTGTCCTTGGGATTAAAGCCCTGTTTGGACGGGATTAGTTCTCCATGCGTAGAAGTGTTAAGCGTGTCTGGGATTTTTGGTCCTGTCTTGAGATTTTACTTGTCAGGGAAGGGTAATATATCCCGGACGAATCAGCTGTTGATAAAGATTTTTGGTGTATCCTCTAGGTTAGGAGGAAAGGTCTTGCAACTTTGCTCTGGAGAATAAAGAAACTCCAGGAAGTGGTCTCTCCTCTGACCTCCTGCTGAGCCCAAGACGAAACCAATTATTTCACCAATTATAGTTTTAAAGGATGTATCAGGGAAAGAAGGCTTAATTTATGAAGTTACAGGCACAGGTATGACTCTATTACGTAGACACATCCATCTCTGGAATTGATATGGACGTCAGGTATCCTGATTATTACCGCAGACATCGTGTGACAACAATACTTAACAGACATATGGATGGAAGATTTGTACTTAACCTAACCTCAAACAAAACACGCCCTTTTCCGGCTGAGTGGTATATCGATATATCATTATTGTGATATATATATATTTATATATAGTGAGTATCATGATACTTCTAAAACTGTATCATCAGGTGTCAGTCTTATTACCACTATTATTTCCTGCAGTAACAAAATATTGAATGACGGTCATTTCCTTTTCCATGACCTGGCCAGCCTTTGTTTTTATTGTTTAAACAACAAGTGCCATTGTATTTCACAGGTTAGGGTTTTGTTGTTTTTGCAATTGTTAGATGAAGGCTAAGTACACATTACAGTTTACAGTGGTCATCTGTTCATTTGGTTGTTGGGTTTATCCAAAGCCTGTTAGAATTGTGGCAACATGGGCAATTGGGAGATAGGGGCAATTTATTTTGGATTAACTATTTTGACTGTGGGGTAATTTACTGTTAATTTTGCTACCCAAGCAACACTGTCCTGAAGGCACAAGATTAGACTACCTAGACAAAACAAGACTCCTAATCCATGTTCCACTTCTTTTCACCCTCTTTCTGTTCATTCTACTCAGCAGACCCCTCCCAGAGTCCCACACTCCCCACTTCTCTCTCTCTCTCTCTCTCTCTCTCTCTCTTTTTCTCTCTCTCTCATCCTTCTTACCCCTCTTTCACCCCTCCCTCTACCCCTCATGTTGGTTGTTGCCTAACACTGATCTCTCGATAGGCATTTAACAAGTTCCTGTTTTTCCCTTCTGGTCACCTTGGATTAATTAGACCCCCCTCCTCTCCCTCTTTCAATCTCAAACCCCTCATATGCAGGACAGACGTCTGTTTTGGGATTATCGAGCGGGCAGTCATGAAGTCCGGCCTTCTAGGTAGGGGGTCTTTATGATAAAGAGGGTCACCTTGTGCACTTCGCCAGTGAGGGCTGTTTTTCATTCACAAGTCGACACAGACACTGTCATCCTTATAAATGATATTGGGTGGTGCATCAAAACAGGGATTCTTAATTAGGTTGAGACTGGAGACTGATTTATGTCTCTGGCAAGGGTTTTCTGGTGAGGGTTTCATGCATGAGGGATGGGAAAAAAATATGCACAGCCTAATAGTTGAATTAGTCTTCTTTATCAAAGCCTGACACCTGTCCAATATAAGGTTGTCCGGCTTCAGTTCCGTTTAATTGTTCCTAGGGGTCGCAGTAGAGGAGCAGGATGGAGTTAAATACTGACTGCCTTAAATGAAGCGAGTGAGAGCAAAAATGTGTCTCGCTCCATATTTGGGAGCAACCATGGGTGAAATTGGTTAATTAATAGGTGTACATTAAAATGAATGGGGAAAAATAGTTTTCTGCTAACATAAGACTTTTTTTTTAGAAGCCCTGGTTTCTGACTCCATTCTTCTTAATAGTGGGATATCAGTCCAGTATTTTATTTGAATTTGGAAATAAATCCGATGATAAAAACAGACAGGTAGCGCAAAAACATTTGGATGCTTGACTGAAGTGGATGAATTTGTGTACCACACGTGATCCACATGCATCTTTAGCAACAAAAGACATGATCCAAGCCAGGTGGTCTCTTATAACCGAAGCAACAGCACAAATCTTCATCTGAAACATAGTGAAAAATTGCCAGACACAGAGCTTTTACTGGTTTCACAGCTATTACTGGCAAGACACAAGAAACATGTGGGTGCGGGAGGGGGGCCAGCAATGCAATGTTAAAGTGAAATGTGGATTCAGATCCGAGCACTCATTCCAGGGGATGTATTAGAAGTCTATCACCACACTATGGTCCAATCCTAATTCGCCCCATTGGCGCTTAGTTTTGCAATGCCTACAAGGGTCAGGGGTTGAAATCTTTATATAGGAGATGGGACACCACTCATTACGTAATTATCCGCTATTATAGTGACAGATTTGACAAAATGCATATTTCCAGGACAGACCATTGTCAATCGATTGACATTTCCCTGGAAGCATGTTTACACATCATCTATTTCAGTTTAGTCTTGCCCTTAGACATTTCTGTTCGGCACTGATCAGGATGGGGTAGTGCATAAAATTTGCTGCTGGATAATTTTTCAAGCTTCATGCACAAAACATCGCAATAAATAACAGTGCCGTCACTCACAAATCGTTGTTTACACGATGTTCTTTTGACATTGTGAACAGTGATTTTTTTTTAATGTTTTTTGGAAATGCTTGTTATGACAGTTCAATTATAGATTACTTTGCATGCCCATTAAACTAGGATATCTCACTGGATTCTAACATTTTTCCATGACTATCTGCAAAGATATACTACATTTATGGGCTTCTTTTCCTGCACCAGTAGCCATGGTCCGTATTATAGTGCCTCAGTTCCCAAAGTATTCTGGGAATTTTTTTCTACCACTCCTCGTGGAGTCTGCATCTGAAAACACTTAGTTTGGAGGGTGATTTGGAGGACTAGATGACTACCACCCCTCAATTCCCAAAAGGCAACCTACCCTGTGCAGGAGGGCCTAGTTGTAGGGCTAAGATGGGAACTAGGATTGGGCCTATGACCTGAATTGGACCATAGTCAGAGAATGATGGAGACTTATTCCATTAATAAATGATGATGTACTGACGGTGTGTTCTAGGGTATTTTGAAGACACCATGTTTTCTACTGCTGAGATTTGGGAAATGTGCTTACAAGTTGTGAAACCTTTGGTTGGTAGGAAGTACTGTATAGTAGATCAAACTCTTAAATTTCCTGGGAATGAGGATGAGGACATTCAGACCTCATGCTTTTGAGAGGGAATGGGTTCTGTTCTGGTTTGCACACCAAATTTCCAAACATTAGGAGCTTTTCAACCAAAAATAACTTGGTGCGGAGCTAGAAATGTTGGTCCCCAGGTGGAAGGTAGCTGTTTTTCTCCAGTGCAAACCGTGATGACGTCAGTGGGTGTGTCATTAGTTTGAAGAGACAGCAGAGTGCAGCAAAGGAGAATGCAATGGAAAAGGATAAATCAGGAAAATATCTGCAACAACAGAACAAAAGCTCACAGGTAATCAAGTGCGATCCGACACCTTGCTATTACTGTTTACCTCTGTTGTGCGTTGTGCAATGCCCTTCATTGAGGATGCATCCTTGATTACATTGGATCTGCTCAAAAGCAGTCTAAAGACTGGTTCTCTACCTGGCACCAAGGTTCAAAGATTCCTGATTCGAACCCGGTTCACGAACACATTCCCTTTTGGTGGAAAATAGACATTAAACGTAGACCGACCATGTGCCTGTTCCACAATCTTCTGTTCAGTTCCCGATCTGGTCTCGCAATCTTGGGAAATTGAAGCAATTTGGAAATTTTTTGTCAAAAACAGATAATGGAGATAGATGTGTCTGCTGAAGGAATACCATTTCCATCCACTCTATTTACGTAGTATACTTTTGCCTCTTTAATGCCACTTTTAATATCAACTTCAAAAACACATCACGCCAAATATGGCGCCAAAAATCCAGGCCAATTACTGCATTAGCCACATTTGCATCCACCTTTGAAAAGAGACTTATATAAGCATGTGTGTTTACAGAGCTCCGATTAGCACTGGAATTTAGAGGATGACATAGAACAGATGCAGATAATTCACTTATCAAGAGCGATGTTGATAACAGAGACCAGTAGACGAGAAAGCGGTCATATGCCATCTGATTGGCGTCACGTCTTGGTGAGTCAGGGTGACGCTGTATAGACACTCCACAAAGGTTTGTTGATGTTTTTCTGCCACGTGGTATTTAGAAATAGTCAAGTTACACCATTAGTCTGCGGCTGACCGAAGCATAGTTTCCTACACATCAGCTTTAAAAGAATCAGGATTCAAATCTTGGGAAGCAGGAAATATTGGAAACATATGGCTTGTTAAGTCATGAGTTCATTGGCAATTATACTGTTACAGGATCCTAACTAAATACCATGTCAAGTGAGGGTGTGTGCTCAGAAGTAAACATACCAAATTGTGCTTTTCATCGTTGCTGTGGTGGTCCCTTTAAGGTTACAGCATCATTAAATATTACTTGTGCAACCCTTAATTGCAAATATTGGTAAATGGTTTCGAGAGAAAAGCTGTAAATAGTTATTTCAGGCTTAATGATATAATGAAAATATTCTGTTCAAAGAATGGCAAATTTTCACCTTGAAGTTAAATTGATGTTGTAGTCTTGAGTTTGCTTGGCTCCAGGTCCCGGACATGCAGCTGTGCAGATGGGGTCGGGGGGGATTTTCTTTGTGCCGGTGCAGACTGCAGCTGTGTCGCTTTGTCCACATCATATTCCTGCGTTAAACTAAATGACAGCCATATTTAAGTAAAGCCAGGTCTAATGGAGGCCACGTCTGCAATACATAAGGCCTTTTGTTCACTTGAAACGGAGTTATGTGAAATTCTGTTAGGGTATAACTTCTGAATTTCACTGTTATATAGTATGACTAAAAAATGTTTTAAAAATCACTGTACTATTTAGACTACAACTTGTGATCTGTTGCTGTGTGGGCAAACTACATGATCTTTTGTTTTTGCACTAACCTATTTTCTATGGAAACAAAAAAAAAGAAAAGATTAAGAGGAAATGGAGAAATAATGTAGCTCTTGCTACCAGTTACAGAGGGGTTCATACTACAGAGAAAACCAAACATGACTGGAGCCTTGGTGATCAGCATTATGAGCACAACATTGGCCTAAAATGTGCGGTCAGGTGGGAAAAGACCTACTCTTAAGTGAAGTGTGATGTTCATACAACAACAACAACAACAATAATAATAGTAATCATTAATATTGTTATAATCCTTTATTATATCCTTTGATCATAAACACCATTCAGAAGACAGTATGTGCTTTACTCAGGCCTGGTCAGCCATGCCAGCCCTCATTCAGCAGGGTGTTTGATCATGTCCTGAGCCCAAGGCTTGCTGTGCACAACCCTCTAAGCCTTGATGAAGCGAGACAGCGACTAGACGGCAGCCATGCTTCCCGTTCCTTCAAATCAACCGCTTCAGAGCACAGCCAAGACAAAAGGCGTGGAATTCCTGAGCCGAGCGCCGCCATGACCCTTTTGAAAGAGCCTAATGAAGGGACGATGATACAAGGAGCTCCTGTCTAAGAAGACCCAGCTGATAGGTTGGAAATGGGCTGAGATCTTTATCTGCATGAGCTTGGCCTTATCAGGCCTGCAGAATCGAAGACTAAGGAGAAAAAGTCCCTTAGGATCGAGATGATTCCAGAGGCATAAAACTAACTTAGTGTTTTTCCAGGAAGAAAGAAGAAAGTAAGATGTGAGTCAGTCCTTGTCGAGACAGGATCTAGTGTAGCTTAGTGGAAAAGGTTGGATCTGTTTTATTTGGCTGTGGATTTGGAAGACAGGGTCATTTTGTGATTCATATTATGGACCGGGATGGACGTTTGCGTTAGCGCTGCCTATGGATGTGCAGTGTGGGTTTCATCTCTTTTCGAAGTCTTTGGATTTGACCCTTGCTAAGCAAAATGACACCACAACAGTTGACGGAAGCACAGTTCCAGCTCATTTTGGTTAAAGAGGACAACGGAGTGGTTTTGGTCAAATCTTGGATCAAGGTTCGGCATTTGCTTGTTTATTAAAGTCAGTCCTCAAGACTAAGCATGGTAATTGGGCATTGGAGCACAAGGGACTGAAGAATTTATGGTGGATGCATGCCAACTCTCTTTTTTTACTGTATAATTGAAACAGAACAGAAAAAATATGATCCACATTCTCTCAGAGCCTCCCCTTTGAACCGCTAAAAGGCGTGAAAGGGAAATGAAATTGGATTTATAACACCGGAACATCCTGTGTTTATTATTGCCTCGCTGGACGTCTCTGACTAATCCAATATTGGAAATTAGAATTCATAGTCGAGTAGTTATATTGCTGTTCAAGGTGCAGTATGGACGACTTTATTTCCACCATACAAAGATGCTTGTCTGCATTTGAATGAAAAGGAAAAGCCACACATCGAGATAAAAGGCTTTAATTAGAAGGTTATGTCCCAAGTGATGCTTTTAGCTATATCTCGTTATTATTTGCCACGGTTCTAATCAGCTTAACTTGTTTTTTTTTTTCAATGTGCAGTATTAAATGGCCAATCAGTTTTTTGAGGGCTCCATCTGGACCGTGTTGTTGTGTCTGTCTCTGGCAGGAGGCTGATCTGGGATCTGGCAAAAATCCCAGAGTTGTGTGGGGATTTAAAAAAAAAAAAAAGGCAAAAAAAAAAAGCCCCCCTGATGGAGTCTTCTCCAAAACCCCCAGCCACCCACCCATAAATCTTTAATGCCATCTTTGCTCTTGTCCATACGTTCCTTCTTTCTTTCTTTCTTTCTTTCTTTCTTTCTTTCTTTCTTCTCAACAACTGCACACACCTGGTGCACGAGCTGCCCCAGCCACATGCAGGTGGTTTGGATTCTGTGCAAGTGTGTGTGTGGGTGTAGAAGATCCCTCAGGTTACAGAAGTCATACACTCCTACATTCTCAGCTCTCGAGTCCCCATCCTCCACAGTTTTTCAGTTCTCGCTCACTCGCTTGCACCCAAATACCCCCACAGATTTCCACTCAGCACTTGGCAGGGAGTTCATCCTACCACACTGACGGGGCACGAAGCTTTAAGCCCTTTGTGTAAGTACAATTTTCACTTCACTTTACTGTAACTGAGGATCACAATATGTCATTGATGCTCAATGTTTCCTGCAACCTTTATGCTAATCCTTAAGATTTGATGCTGACCAAGAAAAGCAGACTATTCCAGTTTCCCTAACCACAAAGCTCTCTGAAGTGTGTAGATGTGCACACGTGACCGTGCACACGTCTCATTATGCCTTTGAAAAGCATGGGATGGATTTCAGTGGTTTTTGAAATTCAATGCAGAGTGCATGGCATGCTCAAGGAAGCCTGTCTCTATTTTAAGTGGCCTTTTGCAACAAAGAAACTGTCAACATGTGACTTTTTGGTCCCTCTCTGGTCACCTTAGGCGGCGACGGCACAAAACATGACACGCCCTCCTTTTGTCCTCTAATATGGTCTAATCCCATGACCTACTCCTTTTCCCCTTAAGTCCAATGTCACCCGGTCTCGAATTACTTTTAACCACAGCTATCATTTCTTCTCCGGTAATGACACGTTTAAAAAAAATAAAAAAATAAAAAAAAAGAACAGGAATATTTCTCTCAGTGGTGGACAAATCATAAATCCCTTAGACAGCTAGTGCATTACGTGTAAAAACATACACACCACATGAAAACATTGGTTTTGTGGACGGCAATATGGAGTTCTGGTCTTGTTGAATGGACTTGTCCTGCAGGCAATTCTGACTAAAATCAAATAGCCTGGACATGAAATTTGTCCGGTCTACTGAGTTGCCCACATCTGCCTCTAAATCTATCTTTCTAAATCTTGGACCGTCCATTTTTTCCCCCCAGCGCTTTGATTCCTTGACTCCAGAGAGTTTATACAGTCGAGTAAATATTGGACAAGCACTTGTTGCCTCTCTACAGAGCTAGCTTCTCAAATAAACACAGCATTGGCTTTCTCTAAAATGTCAAATTACTAAATGTCATCCCAAACCACATAAACAGGCTGCCCTTCTCTCTTTGGCGCTTATCATGTTTGAGGTTGGCCTTTAAAGAAAGCGGCCTGAAAGCCAGAGCAAGCCTTCACAAGTTCAAAGAGTGTGGCTACTTGCTATGCACGTTGTTGTTCATCCCCCCACCAAAAAAAAAAAAAAGAGCGTGGCATAGTTTTCCACCCATAGGCAAAGGCCTAATCTGATGTTGGACCAGAATCCACTGCCAGCATCATGACTATGAATCATCTAAAGATTTAAATGCGATTAGCTTACATTGACTACAAGGTATGAACATTTGTAGTTGGGTGCTTTTATCTTGCTAAGTAACATACTGGTTATATTGATCTTGTGAGATGAAATTGAGCAAACAGGGACGTTGGAATGAGGTCATACAGAGTTGACAAATCATAAATTCATTAGCTAGCCCACTAGGCAATGGTAAATAAGCAAGTACCCTGGAAATGATAACTTTTTTGTAGACATTATCTTCCCTTGGTAATATATATAAGGGTAATATCCCTTGGTTAAAAAAAATTTAGTTATGTAGGTAAAAAAAATGTAGGTTCTGCATAGAAGCCTATAACTCAGAGTTCCCCTCTGAAAGAGAGTTCTAAGCAAAGAATCTTTGGGGAACCATTTTTCCCTCCAGAGTATAACTTACATTTGACCGCTCCAACAGTTCTGGGTATTCACTGCTAAGACGTCTTTCAAGACCGTCTTCACTGTACAAGATTTTATTCGACATAAGCAACATTAGCATTTGGAGTTGGCATTGTGGGCGTTTTTTTCTTACTTTTCCTTGTAAGAGACCCTCCAACAAACCTCAAACAGAAGCCCTCGTTGGCACTTCGGCGCCGTGCCAACATCCTGCCACCACCATCCGTCTCTCCACTCCCTCGCAGGCTCCCTGTAGATCTCATAATCAAGCACAACGACTCCGTAATGGCACATCCAGTACGTAAAAGATGAGCTTACATATGCCCATGCATATTCATGGGTGTTCCCCCACACAGAGCACTGACTGCTGTTGCAGGAATTCGCTCCCTTTGTTCTTTAGCTCAACCACTGACAACAGAATAATTCCATCTGGGATGACGGTTTGTTTAGCACAGCTTTCCCAGTCTACAAAAAAAAAAAGTATCTGTTTCATGTAGTATATCTGCTGGGGTTTTTTTTTTTTTAGATTAGAAATACCCAAAGAGGGGATGTCCAAATCAGTTTTGGAAAAATGCAAAACAAATTCACAATGCTTCCCACTTGTCTTTATTGTGACGCCATCGTAAAATGTAAAATCGTTCCTACCTAGAAAAGTTCATTCGGTGGCATATAATGCATGTACTCCGGATGTGAAATGTCTAAAGGGATACCTAGTCTAGCCAATAAACATAACTGGCAAATCACACGGACGACTAAACCTTTGTGTAGGGACTTATACAGCCAGTAAAAACATTATGTTTGTGGTCTTGGGTGTGTACAATCAGTTGCCAAGCTGCAAATAAAATAAAAATAATAATAAAAAAAACCTGCTGCTCTGTTGTTAGTGCGTATAAACATATAGGCCTGGTCTGTGAAAGTCACATGAGAAGGTACAAATGGCTGGGAGATGTTGTTTCTTTTAAAGCATTCAATGATTATGGAAAATATCACCAGGTCTTTTTGTAATCTTCACCTGTCCAGTTTCAGTCAGCCTGTGTATGCTGTAGTCTCCGATTCTTGTTCTTTGCTGACAGAAGTGCAACCCAATATAGTCTTCTGCTGTTGTAGCTCATCAAACCCCCAGGTTCAACATGTTCTGAGATGCTTCTCTGTCTCACAGTGGTTGTACAGAGTGGTTATGTAAGTTACTGTTGCCTTCCTGTCAGCTTGAACCATTTCAACCTGGTCTCTCGTCTCTGGTCTCTCTTATCAACAGGTCGGTTTTACCCACAGACTTGCCACTCACTGTTTTATTTTTCACACCATTCTGTGTCAACACTAGAGACTGGTGTGTGTGAAAATCCCACAAGTCATATTTTAGTTTGTCATTTTTACGTACAGGGCGGCACGGTGGTGTGGTGTGATGGTTAGCACTGTCGCCTCACAGCAAGAAGGTCATGGGTTCGATCTCCAGGGTCGACTGGGGCTCCTTTCTGTGTGGAGTTTGCATGTCCTCCCCGTGTCTGCGCGGGTTTCCTCCGGGTACTCCGGTTTCCTCCCCCAGTCCAAAGACATGCACAGAGGGGATTAAGCTAATTGGCGACTCTAAAGGTGTGAATGTGAGAGTGAATGGTTGTCTGTCTCTGTGTGTCGCACTCCGGTGGATTGGTGACTTGCTCAGGGTGTAACCCCGCCTCTTGCCTGAAGTCAGCTGGGATTGGCTCCAGCTTCCCCCCGCGACTCTGAACAGGATTTTTACATACAGTGAGCTTCCATGTCTGAAAGATTAAGCTGTCATTTACATTAGGCCAGGGCGATATGACCTAAAAATGATATTTTCTGATACTTTCACAATAATGATGTTCATCATGATATATACGTGGGAGGGCGAGAGAATCAAAAAGTAAAGGCAAAATACATTAAACGGCTCTAATAGAAGTAACTGTGAGAAATTGAGCATATCACTTTTCCAGATAAGTCCCCATGTAAGACGATGCGTTTGTTGTGTCGTTCAACTTACTTCTGCATCCTTGCAGAGAAGTTTTTCATGATACTTACAATATTCAGTTGGGGGATGATATATATGGTCATGTCACAACAAAAATCATTTATTGATACATCGTCCAGCCCTATTTTACATTCTGTAAAATGAAAATCAGATATATATCCTGTCACACTTTTTTTTTTGTTAAATATGGAGGCACTACAGGTGTCCCACCAAACCAACTCAGATCCTCTATGGTCTGAAACCCAGGACAAAAAAATATAGACAATGTTTAAAAGAGCTTGTGGGGTTTTTAGGTAACTTACTGTGTTCCTAGCCGAGTTCCAGCCTACATACATGTTATGTCATGTGCCTTTTTATTGATTCAGGACTATCTTGCACAGCCACAAGCTCTACAACAAAGGCTTATTTTAAAGTAGAAGAGCATGTCTTTATTGAAAATGAGTATGTAGTACACAGGGAACTTTAACGTGTGGTGACAATGTGTACATTATGAAGACATACACCTCATCATATCATAATTAAGACGAAACCCGAGACCAAATGGGCCAATCCACCCAACAGCTGTTGGCAGCATTGAGACTTTCACCAATTGGTCACGTCTTAATATTTCTCAATAGCGTTTATTCCAGTGATTCACATTTGGACTGTACAAACCTTCATTTGCTCTGTGTACTGTTACAGAGTATTTGTACCTTATAATCAGGACATTTTCCATTGCGGTTGAAGATAATCTTTGCAGGGAAGTTATTTAAAGTTGAGGAACGAGTCCAAGTAACAGTTCTGTCGCTGACTTTGGGAAAACTGCAGCCATGACTTCTGAGCATTCCTTACAAATGGACTTTTCTAGCAAGCATGACTAAGAGCAGTGTGCTGATATGACGCACAGGCATTGCTAACAGGTTTGAGTTTTGTAATTCACTTCCTTTGGACATTCTGCTAGACCTTTTACACACACGCACGCACACACACACACACACA
>JAQLOM010000017.1:11129913-11146217 GCA_030068315.1 Chrysichthys thysi
AAGGGTCACACCAGGTACTGAAATGAAAGATTCACATACTTTTGCCACTGACAGATATGTAATATTGGATCATTTTCGCCGATTAATAAACGACCAAATGAATTTTTTGTCTCATTTATTTAACTGGGTTCTCTTTATCTACTTTGAGGACTGAAAATGTGATTATGTTCCAGGTCATATTTAAGCAGAAATGTAGACAGTTCTAAAGGGTTCACAAACTTTCAAGCACCACTGTATATATACCATGTACAAAACAGTCGTCTTGAAAATCATACCTCTACCAAAAACAACATGATTGGGTTACTTGCCTTTTTTTTTTGTTTTATCGATCTGTTTTATTTAATATGTTGATGGCTTATGTTTAACCCACGCTTTTGGAAGACGCTGGGTCGATACACCTGCAGGGCATCCAAGCGAACCAAACACTAATGTGAGTTGGCGGTCCTGAATAATGATGCAGTAGCGCTGTTGCAAAGTGCCTTTAGGCATGATATTTAACCTTAGATCGCTGTTTCTCTCAGATTCGGAGAGAATCCACAGAGATTCAGGCCTCTTGGGACGTCTTACAAAAGCAACATTGTTTGAAATGAATCTTCTTGTCTTCAGCAAAGGCTGGATCACAAAAATCGCAAGACTGTTGAAACGAGTGATTACGTAGCCATATTTGTTTTAATAAATGGAATGACTGACAAGGAGATATCGCACCTGTCCATGACGGAGATTTTTTTCCAGGGCTGGAAAAGTAATGAAATGACTTCAGCTGTCTTTTCTACAAGGGATATGCTAATATATACCCTTTTGATCAAAGCAAAATGTAGGTTTTTTTTTTTTTTATTGGAAATATAAAGTATTACAGACGATACGTTTTGTAGCATTACAACCTGAAACTGAAATGGACTTAATTGGGACGACTCTACACAACAATTCTCATAATACTGAAGTTTGAGGGGAGGATCAGTATCATCTGCAAAGTTCTTTACAAGAAAAAAGCTTAAATTTGGAAGAAGAAAAGGATTTAACAGTCCGTTGTGCGCTTTAAAAGAATCCTACAAACACATAAATCCCTGATTCTTCTTTTACAGGGATTTTCTTCTTTTCTTTTCTTTTTTTTTTGACCTTTTCATTTTCTGAACTGTAAAAACCAGGAATGTTTTTGTACCCTGATAATCACTGCTCTCATTGGCTGCCCCAAAGTGTGCGGGATTTATATTTGATTATAAAAAGCGCAGATTTATTTGAAACAATTCATAGGAAAACAGCTTCGGGGCAAATCTGGCTCTGTGTTAATTCTTATGCATGTAAAGCACTGCTTTAGCGATGAAAGGAAAATAGATTTTAGATATAGTTTTTGCATTAAAAAAAAAAACAACAGGCCAACTGCTTGAATCTTGTTAGTGCCGTAAGTGAAAAGGAGCACGTCTGAGAACAGTCAATCAACTGGGAAGTTAAGTGCTCCACACAGTGTGTGAACATTCCAGGCTTTAGGCTGAAGAGAGTTTTAATGGACCAGAAAGTTAGCTAAATCTCGCTTAAGGGTGAATAAAAGAACCGTTTTAGCGTAGCCTGTGGCTCGCAAATTACACAGACACCCAGGCTCTCTTTTCTATATAGGACTGAAGACTTTCTTGGTGGTTGCTTTATTTATGCCTTTTATCTTCAGTGTTTAACCCCTTGCCCTGAAGGTGTTAACTTTCTGAGAGACTCTCACAGGGCCTCCAGCTGTCCCCCGGGGGACGAAATTTACAGCACGGCTCTTGAAAGGTGCCATAAAGAGGATGGACTTTTGCTAGTCTCAGACATCCATGGGTTCAGTGAAGAATCAGACTCTCAAATTAGTACTGTGACGTCATCGTTTATGTTTGTTTAGGGACGGAAGGGTGTGTAAAGGTGACGGCAAAATGTACGCCCGATAATATCGCTTATTTAAGAAATTACTGGGCAGGTCATTAGGAATAGTAAAAAAAAAAATTTAAGTAAAAATAACATGACTACTGCTAGCACACGGGATAAAAATAGTTACGTATTTGAAAGATGTGTAGCATGCATTTGGCCTACAGAAGTACATTCAACGTTGCTAAACAGAAATCTTCTTTAGGAGCTATTTGGCACCAGGATCCATTCTAGCCACCATTTTTTTTTTTTATGACCACGGCTACAGCCTCATTTCACTGTGAATCGGCACATTTGCATCTCCTATTCTTCCTCGGTCTATGAAGGCCCGTCATTTTTCAAGCCCAATCTAAGAGGGTCGTAACCTCTGTGGTTGTCAGGTTGGATCTTCTCATTATTCATGGCCATAAGCTTCATTTATATGCAAATATTCATTAAAATAAAGACTGGAACGACATAAAGTCTGAGTTTTACAGCCATTGCTAGATTTCACATGCTTGAATTAACTTAAGATATTTAAATGCTAATCTGTGGTCATTGCTGATTTTGAAGAACAGCTCAATGTAGGCCCCCCCCCCAAAAAAAAAAACCCAGAGAATTCTTATCGAGCTGTTGTTGATTTTTCCTGGATATATATAATCTGTGGCTTATAAAGTTAGCCGTACTTCCTCCAAGTCATTCACGGGGGCTTACTGTGTCTATTTCTTCTTACACGGCTCTTTTGATGGGTTCACAGAGCAACTTTTATGCATCCCGCAGAGCGCATAAACCGACCATTCATGATAAAAATGTCAACACAGATGGCGTGGACGTACAGACAGCGCACTGTGATAAAGTTCTCCCAGCTGCATTTCTCGAGATTTAGCATTAAGTCATGCACGTCCTGCTCAGTCATCCGTCAAAGCTGCGTTTGAAGCTCGAAGTTGGAAGACGGGCTTTGTCAGATTCGTCTTTTCTAGACCGAATCCTGTCTAGTCATTGCTTTATTAAAACGGTGCAGATTGCATCCTGGGATTTCCCCAAATGAATCAAATGGCGTGCAGCATGACCTTTTTAGGATCTCCCTTGAATAACTTTGCTGCATCATTCCCTCTGACTAACCTGTATGCACCAAACCTGTGGGGTAAATCCATTACTCTGATATACGGCTATCCATCTTACTCTTGCCTGGGAGTCGTGACGTTTGCAGTTAAACCCCATACTGCTGATGGAGTGACTCAAAACCTTTATGAATAAATAAGTCTAACAAGCTGTGAAAACTCCAGCTTATATCAGATTATGCGACATTATTGACATTATTGATCACTCTCCGTGAGAGCCAAGATCATGAGCCGTGAATTATGAATGGTTCCAGAAGCGCCACAGTTAGATACCACTAATTCCTCTGCTTTGGGTGTCACCTGCAAGTATATGCCGCATTCTGTTCACTTGGCTGGGATGCTAGTGTGCTACTATAATATTAGTTTATTTAGCATGTAGCTTAATGTGCCATCTAACACCCTGAAACATTCCTTGGTTTGTCCGTCTCCAGGAACCTTTAAAGGATGCATGAAGCGCAGTGCTGCTACTACTAGGTTCGTTTCCGCAAAAGGTTCCTTGAAGCAATTTAAAGTATACATGCTTTTGGTTTAAAACTGAGACAAATCCCCATTTTTTTTGTGTCCAAGTACACTACCCATAACAGCAAGTGGTCCACAAACATGGCCATCAAGAACTCCAAATCCCATCATGCATGTTCCAGTGTACCTGTATTACTAGTCACAAATACCTGGACCTAATCATACTCAATCGTATTCGAGGAGTCTCAGTCATCCCAGTCATTGCTAAGTATCCATGTTGTGTTTCATAATAGCTAGTTATGTCGTCATAATCATTCTGGGTTTTTGCAATATTATTTTGTATTCTTGTTCCTGCTTTGTGCCTTGCACCGTCCATGCTGTTTGCACATTGCCTGACCGTTGCGGGCTTTTCGACTTTGTCTGCGCCTCACGTCATGGATCTGGTTGTTAAGACTGTTGTGTAACTGCATTTGCATTCATATCTGCCACCTGGGACATTTGCTAAACTTAGGGGAAAAAAGATTTAATTTAAATGGCAACACGCACATGAAACTGTATAGTTCTTTGGTGGTTTTTAACATAGTCCAATCAAAATCCAGGGCTCAGAATCAATGCACAGTACCAATACATAGTCCACTACTCAAAATCTACCATCAGGAATTCTAGTGTTTGGTAAAACATACTTTATTCCAATGCTAATACATATACATCAGGTTCCCTTAGGGTTCATGACTTTCAAAAAGGGTCCTACTTTGAACCCTTTCTACAAAGGCCACTCTTTGTCAGAACCTTTATGGGTTTTCTTGGAGGGACAATCTGAAAGATCTGGGCTTGTTTTGTGTGTATTATTACTTGGTGCCATCTGGTATCACTGGGTATTGAGTGAAGGAATAAAAAGTTGTTCAGTCCTTATTTGAGAAACACAGTTTTGTCACAATCGTGTTCATTTTCGATGAATGATGACAAAAAAAAATAAAAACTGATACCAGAAAACAGCTGTAGGCGCGTCCTGTTAAAAAAAAAAAAAAAAAAAAAAAAAAGTCAACAGGTCCAGTGGGTGGGTGACTCAGCTACAGCACAGCGGGTCAGCTCCACCCCCACCTGACCAGCACCTGTTCATGCAGCTGACGGTGGGAACTGTAATATCGACTGGAGATAAAGCAACAAGCCGCCTGCGTTATAGATATCAGGCGAATAATCAGGAAGAAAAGCAAGCATGAGGTCTTCCAATGAAGTCTGTGACGTGAGATGTCTAATAATGAGACAGGATGATAGGACTTGTGAGATAGGTGCCATTCATATGAATGGTTTTAAGAAGTCCCATCACTGTGATATCCTGGTATTAAAAAATACATCTGGGCCTGAAGGGGTTGGTTAGTAGTTATGTCCAAATCAAACAGGGTTCCACGAAGTAGTCCTTTAGATAGGTAAGAATACTTCACGATCTAATAAATACTTGAGGACACAACGCTGAAATTGTAGTTTAAAACAAATTTCTCCTAATAAAAAAAAAATATTTTGTCCAAAAAAATGTTTTCTCCTCTTTAGATAGTAGCACTTTCCAAATACTTGATGAAAACTTGAGGAAGGATTTTCAAAAAAGATGCAAAGAGATTTGAGATTTGATTTCTGAAAAAAACAAAACAAAACTGTTTACTCATTTCATGCACATTCCAATAGTCATATTTACTGCTTCTTCCTTTTTTAACTATTATCTACATCCTCTGTAATGAATCATTAAAAAAGATCCACTGTAATTATTTTAAATACCCAGCGGCAACAAATGTCAAGAGGAAGCGGAAATTTGCTTTAATTGCCGGCTTGATCAAAGAGTACATATCTTACTCTATTAATGCACCATTGACATTGATGGTGTTAACAATAAATCAAACCTTATTGAGCTAGAAGTAGGAGTGTTTAATGACATTCAGATTGCTGAAGTCTTGCCCGAGGAGAGGGAAAAAAAAGACGTCAGTCTTCCAGTTCTCAATGGATTCCCAAACAAACAGAATTCTGGATTGGGGCCAGAACAGCGGGGTGGTGGGAGCAGTGCATGGTGGGATTGATGGAGGAGAAACAAACTACCAAGACTTCTCAGGGAGACTGTTTCAAGAGCCTACTAGATTTTACCTGTCAGCCATGTCCAAAGTGTTTCCCTACTGCCGTTTATTTTACGGCGTCTCTGTAAAACAGATATCTCCTAACAGGAAACTTCGCTGGAGCATAAACGGATATTATATGATCTAATCTTCGTGAAATTGGATCTTAATTGGGGCTTCAACAAAAATCTGGACCCCAGGTCAGATGTCATGGAGATGATTAACCAAGAGGAACAAAACATGGTGGAATGTATATCATTGGCATCCCACATGTCAGTAACACAGTATCTGCAGTATAATAACAGCTGATAGTGATTGTACAAATTCTATTGTTTAGCTTTCAGACTCGCACAAAGGGATCGCTGTCAGGCCTCGATGAAGGCTAATGAAATGTTTTCCTTTAGGGTTGCCTTGGCTGACAGATCAAGGAGATCTTTGGTCTTTATCTTTGAACTCCATGTTTCAAAGAGCTACTTGAAGATTAAGGGCCTCTCCTCGCTCGCTGCAATATTAGATGCTGTTAAAAGATCACTTGTGCGCCAGAGCATGTAGAGCAGATCGTCCAGAATTATGGTGAATTGTAGTTATTGAGTGAAAATTGATTCGAGGTTTGACAATCAACACAAATATCAGAACTAACGGATGAAGGTGATTGAAAAAGAAATGTACAGTAAGTGTTGGCCTCGTTCAAACCGTTATTTTCCAGAATGAAAACTTGTTCTAGCCAATTTTTTATATCAAGCCTTTTTCATACACCTAGAACCTTTAGTAATGTACACATGGTGAACGAGAAGGAGAACGTTTGATGACTTGAAGTGATTTTTCTTTGCGTTTACATCAGCAGAGTGCGTTCCAGATTGGAAACATCAGAACTGAATTCAAAGCAAACCGTCGTGGAGTTTACGTCGCTTTAAATGCCTTCTGTAGCTTTCCCTCCCGTGCATCTCGTTCAGTTCTGGCTTCTCATACCTGTCCTGTGACCGAGATCATAAAAAGGAAAGGAAACCTTGGATTTGGTCTGAAAGAGTTCAAAATACCAGGCAAGGCACGAGGCTCGCGCTTGTCACTCATAGTGTGTGAGGTCCCCCCAGTAAACAAGGGCTTCCCATGACCTGTTGCTTTCTCAGCAGCCCAGGCTAACCTCACAAATCATTAGACGAGTTTCTCTAGGAACAGGTGTGAATGGGGGGGGTCGGTCTCGGTCTCCTCCAGCTGCGTCTGTCCTTTATGTGCCAAGCTGAGAAGTAGATAAGACTTGACCCTTTGGTTCCCAACTGCTAAACGCTGTCATCTTCAGCACATGGTGATCCATCACTGGTCTGTTGCAGGTTCTCCTGTGAAGAGAAAGACCAGACCAGAAAAACAACTTCTATCATGTCTGTAGCTTCTGCTTGGTGTCTTATAACAAGTCAAGTACCATTGATATACCGTAATTGCCTTCCAAGGACTGTCCCATTGCCCAAGAAAGTAAGCAAATGTCCATCTTCTACTGTAAAACTGTGTTGTAATGAGAAACAGGACAAGTTTGTTCTGAACACAGCAGGGATCAAAAGTTCACGTCAACAGAACTCAGTGCTTGAGGAAGACAGCACTGCCTTAATTTTTCTACACATGGAGTTAATTTGAAGAGAAAACCCCACGAACCATGTGGTTTTTAGACTAACTCTGGGCTGACCAAGGATCAACAGTTAGAATCCAGCCTTGTCCAGTTCCTTACATAACAGCACTATGAAGAAAGAGCTAACATCTTTCCTCAGTGCTCAAACTTCTCTCAGAGTAGAAGCTACTAGGTCCCCCCTAGGCAGTGGTTTATTCGCCTTGTGTTACAACACCATCAAAACCACTCGACATGAAACAGCAATCACTCTAGAGTCACTCACACCACTACCCAGGCTAACCTCATGTCATTAAAGTCTAATAGAACATAAAAGATTAGAGCTGAAAAGCACTGGAGACCATCTCATTAGCCAAGTCAAGGGTTAGCGAAAGGGAAGACCGGAGCACATAGTATTGCACTATCCTCATTAGTGACCTCATGCACCTGTGATCACTCGGCTATTCTCTTTGAGGGTGTTCAGGCCAACCCTGCAGGAGGGCGACATGCTGCCGGAGCAACGTGTCTCCACCTCCCCGACCCCCACCCCCCTCTGATGGATGCGATAAAAGGCATGATTGGACATGGAATCGTGCCTTTGTTGCTAGCTCATTACAGCCTGTCAGACTGGTGTGCCAAGGAGTAGAGCAGGGTCCTCTGCACGCGCTTGGCATCATGAGATCTTCTGGGACTTCCACTGAGGCTGATTTGCCAGACTTGGAACTGAAACTGAGCATGGTGATTGGTTAGGATGTTGCAAGCTGAAAAAACCCCACCAGGCCCCAAGTACTATGAATTTTCTTTTCATTATCCGACGCTTAATTCAGCCCCAACACAAAAGATCAGAGAGATGAAACTTGATGAAATATAGAGTAAAGGGTAAGACGAACACTTTGAAACTCATGGCGAGAACAGGGAGAACTCCATTATTTTTGGAGCCGACGCCGTTGCCACTGGAACGTTCCTCACACCCTCGTCCTCTCTCCCTCCAGCTAATCCATCATCCTCTAACCACACTCCCTTCAAACAAGAGGCTCTTTTGTTTCGGCTAGGCTATCAAGAGAGCTGACGTCGCGATACACGCGAGACTATTCCTAGACCTGTAATAACAGAAAAGCAGAAAATGGCCGATCTAGGTTTCGTATTAAACCTGGGTTGAGAGCTGACCTTTTCTGCTGAATGTCATAGCTCAGCTTATCCGTCTCGGTCTGATTCTGAACGCGAGATAACATGTCCTCAGGTGAAGTGCTGCTGTTATGAGACTCTAGCTGACCCTCAGATCAGGGATGCCTTTGTGGGATGATGCAGTGCCGAAACCCAGGACAAGACATTTATAAAAGTTCAGTGACAGTTGAAGGGGTCGGGCAGTGAGAAACATTCTGAAGAATTTCTCCCGTAGTCCGTTGACAGAATGCGCTGTATAAATGCACTCATCACATAATGACTAGAAACTTTTATTTCTGCGCCACCCATTTCCGTGGCTGGTCCTAAATTTCATTTCATTGTTTCTGAATCATTAATTCAACCGCCTTCTTCTGCTTAGTATGAAAAAAAGCAGTCATGCCACTTCACGTCACTTCATTTTCTAAGAGGATGCTAATTTACTCACTTGTGGTATTTCACCCCATTGCCCCATTAGGCAAATAGCTTTGCCCCTCTTGGCTAATCAGAAGCCTGTTATGGACCTCTTATTATTTCATTTACTCATGGGCATTTTTGATTGCCTCTCTTTGTAATGCTAATTTGGTGCTGATTAGCCTCTTGGGCTTCAGCTCCTGTTTAGCCTGTTGTGGTGCAGTGGCGCTGACGTCCCAGTGGAGCCAGATGGTACCTCATGATGCATACCGATAAACTTCTGACAACTCGATGCATACAGCTTCTATTCTGCAGCTGCCCCAACATCTATGTCTACATCCTCAATTATACATTAAAAGACATGTTTTGTGAGTGTAGTTAGCAGTTACACGTGAACACGATTGGGCGAGTTTTCATCGTAGTACATTCTTTAAATAAAACATTCGCTCGCTCGTCAAAGGAGAAGCGGCTAGCTGGGGAAAACGCTGAAATATTAATGGAGAGGGTTTAGATCAGAATGAAGGAAATGCCAGGCTCGGCGCAATTTGGTGGGGCTGGGCACGACAAAAAAGCTAATTAGGGCAAACATTAAGCCTGGCATGTCACGAGATGAGTTTACAAAATGGTTCTGAATACCTCAAGATCGAATGATCCGACCGAATGACTCCTGCCATAAATGAAATGTATGTAATTTCATCCCCAAATGTAGTGAGATAAATCAAGACTTGTTTACTGAACTGTACTTGAGCTTCCAGGCTAACAGAGCTCATGCGTACGGGATGTTTATAGCCGCCAGGGTAGCAATTTACCCTCAGCACCACGCTTCAAAGGACACAGTTTGGCTGCATTACAAATATTCTGCATTCAAATAGCAGAAAAAGGCTTTAAAATACAAATGAAATTAGACCTTCAGTGCCTTGCATAAGTATTCGCCCCCCTCCCCCTCATTTTGTAGGAACTAAATGGACTCAACTGGGATTTTACCATATGATTCACACAATGTGTCTTGTTTTGCTTTATTGTGACAAAGATCTTTGTTAGATACATATTTATTTACACCCCAAGTGTCAGTATTTTATAGACACACCTTTGGTTGCAATTACAGCTGCAAGTCTTGTTGGATATGTCCCAATCAGCATTGCACATCTGGATCCTGATAATCAAACAGTGCCCAAGATTGGATGGAGGTTGGGGTAAAACATTTTTAACGTCCACAAAATCTCAATCAGATTGGAGTCTGGATTTTGACAAGGCCATTTTGATTGGTTAATATTCTTGGTTTGGCCTCTTTTTGTCTAGACTTGTCTTGAATTTGGGTCCATCCGCCTTTCCCTCAGCCTGGACCAGTTTTCCAGTCCCTGCTGAGAAAAATAGGTAAAGCTTAACTGTTAGCTAAAGCCTCTGTTAGTTGTTGCTAATTAGGCTCGCTTCTTGTGTCAAATTGAGGAAACAAACCTTACACAGTACGCTTATTACAGGCAGCTTTTGTCCTGGATGAATGCTTGAGTGCATTTGTGTGCGAGTGCTGTGAAGTGTTCACTCATCCTCCAGGGCCCTGCTCAGGATCAGGTTTGCTACTGGGTACAATGAGGGATTTACATGCTTGATGTTGACCTTCTGTGCTGGGGGGGGGGGGGGGTGTTCGGGAGGGGAATAAACGCAGCATGTGCCACTGAAGGACTGTCAGACTCAGGAAGCCCACATGTCCACAGACAGAGGATTTGTGCCAGTTCCCAGTCCACAAAGATAAAACAGATCAGACAGAGACGCTAGATCACAGAAGTCTTTTTAAAGCAGTAGTCTGGTAGGATTTAAAAAAAAAACAAAAAACCTCAAGCTAAGCACTGTCTCAGGTCCCTTTTTAGACATACTTTCACTAATCTCTGTCTGTTGCATCCGTCACATGTGTGTCCTTACAACAGACTAGGGTTTAAACACATTTCCCTGAACTGAGAAAAGACCAGAAAAGCCGGGCAGTCTGAATTCATTTATACAGGTAGTCCTCAAGTTACGATGGATATGCGCTCCGCCACACCTGTCGTAAGTCGAAAATGTTGTACGTCGAACCACTGTGTTGAACCATTTAGCCTAGGTTAGGTATCTCAATCTAGTTTAGCCTAGCTTAGCCTAGCCTGCCAAGAAGTCTTTTTGTGTAGAAGACATGCTTTTGAATTCAAAATAGTTCTTGAAGCACCCAAAAAAACCCACGGTAATGCACTGTACACTACACCGATACACAAGGTAACTCCCTGAGTTGCGGGAGAGAGTGAGGTATCGTGTGATGCAAGTGATCCGAGCATTGTCCAAGTACTTCCGAGTGTCGGTCGCATACTTCCGGGCTTCGTCCGAACATCCACGTACGTCATACACTGTTATGCTGGGCTGCCAGCGCTGCCTGGCTGCGAATTTTAAATATTTTCTAAATATTGTACAATTTCTAGCACATCGCAATCATCAACGTAACTTCGAGCAACCATAAGTCCGGCCATCGTAACTCGGGGAGCACCTGTAATTGAAATCTAAGGGCAGCTGTTGATATATGTGACTGTTTAGCATTAATTCAACATTTTAAAAAAACCCAATACATTGTAACAAGCTCTTGTTACAGTTCTTTTCTCGGGGAACTCAGGAAACATCACACATAAACTACAGGAATACTAGATAGAGATTAGTTTTAGGTGTATTCCTTTAATATATGTTGGCCATGGGAATGTAAAATGTACGCCTATGGTGCGTTATGATGTTTTTGATTATGGTAAGAATGTGTGTAAAGAGGGATGAAGTATGAAAGGCAGTGCTGTGTGTGTGTGTGCGTGCGTACGCGTGTGTTACTAGTTGGCTCTTCGCCTCCTTTGATCTCAGGTGTTCAAGGCGTGCCAGGTAAATCCCTCGCTGTCAGGAACTGTTACACACTTTTGCACACACAGACACGTTCTCAGCTTTCTCTTGGGCAGCTCACAGACACGAGGTCTAAAAAAAAAAGTCTCCTGTAATAGCTGAATACACAGATTAGCCAGCATTCTCCTGCACTTACGTACGATCAAAGCGATCAGGATTCAGGATCCGAGGAAGGTCTATGGGGCAGGTTATCTATAGAAAAACGTCACACTTCTTCACACTCGCTGCTTTGGGGTTTCAGTGATACTTCAGAATGGAGCAGAACTTCTTGGGAGGTCTGATTTGGCACATCGGAGCTACAAATCAGCCTCAGAAACTGAACTCAACCGTATTGAGTCTGCCAACATTTTTTTTCCTCCCCGGGGATGTACAAGTCTCATTAGTGTCTGTGTAAGGTGTATACATTGTCAGTGCTCACACTCAGAGATAGCTCACAGGTGTGTAAAAGTGGCACTCTATGATTGTGTGTGTGTGTGTTTGTGTGTGTGTATAAGTGTGTGGGCATGCACTTTACAAATTGCATTTGAATTGCTGATATTTAAAGCATTTGCTATTCAAATGCATGCCAGGCCATGATTTTGCGCTCTCACAGACAGAAATAACATTAGCAGTAGTGCTACTCTTAAGTAAAAAAAAATTTTTTAAACATCACAGAAATGCCACGTCAGGCAATTATGTGGAAGCGGCGCTGGAAAAACATTGCCTCGTCTCATTCCAATCTCCACCTGTCCCGTTTCAGTGACACTATAGACACGTTACGTTACATAAGCGACTTACATTTAGCTCATTTATACAACTGAGCAGTTGAGCGTTAAGGGCCTTGCTGAAGGGCCCAACAGTGGCATCTTGGCGGTGCTTCGATTTGAACTCAAGACCTTCCAATCAGTCGTCTAATGTCTTACCCACTGAGCTGTCCCAGGGCACCAGGGCACCTTCAGACCCCTCTTTTTGTCTGACAGGAGTGGATCCTGATGTGTAGCCCATCCACATCGAGGTCTGATGTACAGTGGTGCCTGTGGTTCACGAACACAATCCGTTCCAGGAAAGTGGTTGCCGTCCAATTTGTACACGAACCAAAGCATAAGAAAACATTTAAATTCGATTGATTCATTCACAAGCCTACCAAATAATACAAATAATTTTCTGTTTTTTACAGTCAGAACTTTAAAGAAAATCACAAAATGAACTTTATGGCTATAAAGCGCTGCGAGCGCGTCTGAACACCGCTAACGGCTGCGAGAGACCGATACGTACGCACTGTCTCAGTGCGTAGGGGCTTGGGATGATGTAGCGTTAGGATAGCGTCGGTCAAGGAATCTGTTCGTCGACCAAATTTTATATGCGAACTAAGGCATTTTTTGGCGAAATCTTTGGTCGCGAACCGAATTGTCCGTTGGGCGCAGTGTTCATGATTCGCAGGCACCACTGTATTTTGGGATGCTTTTCTGCTCACCACGGGTGGAAATAGTGTTTATTTGAACTCCCGTCACATCCCCTGTGCCCCTGCCACATGTCTGGCTGATTGGCTATTTCCATCATTAGCCGATCATACTCACGTCATGGCTAATACTTTATCCTCGTAAGACGTGTTTATAGAGGATAAATGATTAGCATTTTTGTAATTCAGGGACTGCTGAACGTCACAGCGGTTGAATGTGTGTGTGTGTGTGTGCCAAAGGGTGAACTCCTTTATCAGTACCCAGAATGAGACCCAGTCACCCTGAAGTTTCAAGCATCCACACGTTTTATTTCATCTCCTGTCAGCAGGTTCACTGTTTTTTGTGTTTTTTTAATAAGACAGCCTCGGCCAACTTCTCTCGCTGTATAAGAACTCAGAGTAGTACTGTGACGCACGCAGGCTTCAGGTATGCCGTCTTTCTTCTCCGTTCGTGCGTCTCTCTCTCTCTCTGTCTCTGTCTCTGTCTCAGATAAGAGAACGCGAGCATGCCTCGACCCCGAATCCCGGCACGACAAGATATTCCGTAACTCGGCTAATCCGATTAGCCAACCGCTATCAAAACAAAACTTAAGCAAAAACGTCCCTGCTGGGACTGTCACAAAAAAAAGAAAACATTTCAGAGGCAGGGATTAGAATGTCACCAACAAACTTGAAGTTTGGAGAACTTCCTAAAGATGTTTTCCCTGCCTTGGATTACTAAGAAATCTACAGTTAGGCTGGGAAAGAAACTTTACTTGAAAATGTTTGCACAAATTAATGTACAGTGGGACCTCAGCTCACGAGCTTAATTCGTTCCAACTCGATTTGTTCGCGTCCTGAATCAATGTTTCCCATTGAAATGAATGTAAATGCAATTAATATGTTTCAGCCTTCAAAACATGGTTTTAAAGTGTGTTATGGGTTTATGTGTGGCAATAAAACATAGAACAAAATTAAAATCGCCTTAATTATAGGAAAATAAACCTAAATTAAATAAACAGATGATTTTAAGGCGCGTTCCCTTTGCGGTGGAGACATAGTTGCTGGGGTAGGTGGACGGTGGCGGAGGGATATGGTGGCGGTTCTCATGTTTTTTGATTATTTCTTTATTTATTTCAACTGTTATATGCTTAGGCTTCTTACTCTCACTACCATTTCCACTTTCTTGGGACCCGTAATGAAGCTTATAGAGCAAAAATGCAGATTAACACCACGAAAAAATGCATTGAACACATTCACACCATGAGTGCTTGACCGGAACTGAATGTTTGTGTCGTGAAGAGTGGGTTGGCTGCCTGTACGTCCGTCTAGGATTTGTTCATCAGTCGGAACAAAATCTGCTCAGGAATTTAGTTCGTGCGTTGATTTGTTCGCCGTCCGACGCGTTCGCGAGCCGAGGGCCCACTGTATACGTACTCAGTTGTGTGTTAATAACAGTATGTTATTTAAAATGGTGATAAATCCATTAATTATCAAAAGTTCTGAAGGTCACAGCACATAAATAGCAACATGGTACTAGCTAGTTAGTTAAAAGTGTATAACTTGTCCACTCCTGATAGAAGAAAGTCTTATCACCTGTCTATCACCTTTAGTCGCTATTTCATAATCCTGAAATCCTGGGATAAACCTTACATGCCGTGTGTTCTCATTTCAAATTTTTCAAAATGTTTTTAATTTATAGAAGTCATGAACGATGCAACCACATTTGAGAAACGTTATGTTGGATGTAAAATAGATGCCTCAGGTGCTTCAAGTTCTCAGCTCTTAGAGGAGAGAACTGTGGGAGTGTGTGGGTTCCCCAGGTGTCCACACAAAAGCTGTGGATCTGACGTTATGGCTGGATGGACACAGCCTGAGGCCCCCACTTTCCTCACCATGGAGCTTTTGGGAAACTGTTTTTTTGAATACTGACGGGGTCTTGAAGCGGAATGAGCCAGGCGCTTACTCTGTGTTGGATGCAAGAAGGAGGGAGTCAGAGACGGGGAATGGACATGACAATGGCGAGCGAGTGATGAATGGGACCAGCGGGACGTGACTGTGTCTGACTGCGCCAGTGCTCAATAAGGCTGTGCGTGTACGTGTGTGGCGAGGGTGTGAACACATTTTTTCCGTCTTCAGTGGCATGTGTTTCATTACGGGTACGTTTTAATAAACCGAACCAAAAATTAAAAATGAAGAGGTCCGCTGTGTCTGTGGTTCGACTTGATTTTGCAACTACAGGTGTTCCGCAAGTTACGATGGCCCGACTTACGATTTTTCGAAGTTACGATGACGGTTGCGATCCACAAAAAGTGTAAAATATTCATCAAATATTTAAGATTCATGGGCGGGCATCTCTGGCAGGCCAGCGTAACAGCGTATTACGTACGATTCATTTGAACGACACCTGGACGTACGTGGATGACACCCGGATGTATATGTCATTCGCCTTGCACGATGCCTCACTCTCTCCCGCAACTCACGGAGTTAACTTGTTGACTTGTGTATCGGTGTACTGTACAGTGCATTACCGCCTGTTTTTTGTGTGCTTCAAGAGCTAATTTTAATTCAAAAGCATGTCTTCTAAATGCCCCAGCATGTCTCCTACGGGAAAAGACTCCTGGGTAGGCTATACTAAACTAGGCTAAGATACCTAAGCTAGGCTAAAATACTTAAACTAGGCTAAGATACCTAAGCTAGGCTAAGATACCTAAGATAGACTAAGATACTTAAACTAGACTAAGATACCTAAACTAGGCTAAGATACCTAAGCTAGGCTAAGATACTTAAACTAGGCTAAGATACCTAAGCTAGGCTAAGATACTTAAGCTAGGCTAAGATACCTAAGCTAGGCTAAGATACTTAGACTAGGCTAAGATACTTAGACTAGGCTAAGATACCTAAGCTAGGCTAACATACTTGAACTAGGCTAAAATACTTAAGCTAGGCTAAGATACCTAAGCTAGGCTAAGCTACTTAAGCTAGGCTAAGATACCTAAGCTAGGCTAAGATACTTAAACTAGGGTAAGATACCTAAGCTAGGCTAACATACTTAAACTAGGCTAAAATACTTAAGCTAGGCTAAGATACCTAAGCTAGACTAAGATACTTAAACTAGGCTAAGATACCTAAGCTAGGCTAAGATACTTAAACTAGGCTAAGCTACTTAAGCTAGGCTAAGATACCTAAGCTAGGCTAAGATACTTAAACTAGGCTAAGATACCTAAGCTAGGCTAAGATACTTAAACTAGGCTAAGCTACTTAAGCTAGGC
>JAQLOM010000017.1:11162313-11173557 GCA_030068315.1 Chrysichthys thysi
ACTCTCACTACCATTTCCACTTTCTTGGGACCCGTAATGAAGCTTATAGAGCAAAAATGCAGAGAAACACAACAAAAGATTGCATTGAACACGTTCACACCACGAGTGCTTGACCGCAGCTGAACGTTTGGGCCGCGAAGTGTCTGTGAAGCGGTAGCAGAGGAACTTAAGGTTTGTGCCACGAAGCGTGGGTTGGCTGCCTGTACATCGGTCGAGGCTTTATTCATCGGTCGGTACAAAATCCGTTCGGGAATTTAGTTCGTACGTTCGTGCATTCATTTGCAAGCCGAGGGTCCACTGTATATGCTTTTTTGGGCCCACCCCCTTCCTTAACACCCGTGATAGTTAATTAATAAATAATAATAGTTTATTGCTAATGATTTGTCATTGTATAACTTTGCATGTTAACTTGTGAATAGTTATTATTAATATTATTATCACTAAAGTATTACAGTGATCCCTGTTTGTCGCTGGAGTTATGTTCCAGACCGCGATATATATATATATATATATATGTGTGTTATAATTAATACATTATATTGTTATTAATATTTTAGAATAGAAAATAGATCACTATAAACCGCAGATTTCCGCGATAGAAGATTCAATACGGTCTACAGAAAAAATCTGTGATATGGCGGGCCGCAAACGGTGAACGGCGGGGGATCACTGTATTACATCATAATTGTTTTACTCACGAAACCTGAACACCACATAAATATTGTGGAGAAACTGGAGAGAATTTGACATTTTAATTTTAACCAATTACTCAGTGTAAAGTCACAATAACAGCCCTGTTGCAAATGGTTTGTGTTTATGCTGTAGTACTTTCTACACATGGAGCTAAACTACATCCAGTAGATAATAATGTTTAAGTCCTGGTCCAACTAAAACAGCAGCATCGTGTTGGCATTTAACATAAGGATCAACGTCCACTTCTAAACCAGTCAGCTTTGTGCAGGTGGAGTGTAATAAACACAGGTGAAATTTGGAAAACACCCCAGAAACCAGTTTCTAATATCTCCCACGACCTAACCCAAACACTGCCCAATTTCCCATAAAATCCACTTGGCCTGGTATTCACAGTCATTTTTACTCCACACCAGTGCTGAGAGAGCTGGAGATCAAACGAAGCACCTCAAAAGCATCCACGGTGTAATTAGATCTATGTAGGCTAGTGAAGATTTACGCTGCCTTCCGTTTGTCCTCGGGAGTCGGGGTATCCGATTTTGTGAACCAGAACCGTTAAATGGGACACTCCCTGAATTTGGATGCCTGACTCGGAAATTCAGGAGACGCTCACCAACCCAGAGTTAAAAATCGTAGTAATGTAGTAAGCGAACCCTGTAGTTTTATATTGTTTATTAAACTTCTGTCTGTTTTTTGGCTCATTTAATCAGTCGTACACACAGCACTGTCCAAGTTTTATCTGTGCTCATGTTGATATGGAGTTATGATGCGCTAAATCCCGCGTAATGTGTTGTTTTCAGGTGGAATTGCTAATTAACGGCAAACGGCTAGCCGGTAGTGAGCGAACCTGACTTCCCCAACCCCGTGAAATTTCAAGAAAAGAAAGAAAAGGAAGTTGAAATTCCTGTTTGAAACTTGAATGTTATTTTTATTAGGGGTATATTTTGATTAGATATGCGGTAAAACACAGGTAAAGGACAAAAAGAGCCATCCTCTTAAGGAGTCTGTATGAAATCGTACTTCAGATGTGTCCTTTAGCGGCTTCTGGAACAGCCCTGCCTTATGTAGCGTGACATGTTAAAGATATGCCGCACTTCACCATCTCAAAACAAAAAAAAAAGTGGCCTGGAGATATTGTGACTTGTTGACATGGTTGTAGAAAATTGGCAGTGCTTGGAGTCACGCTGTTGTTCTGTGCTCCTCCAGTTGATAACAGGGGCGTAATGATCGTGATCATAATCATAAGCCTACTGCTATTGGCCATCTTGGGCAGCGTGCTCTACTTCCTGTACAAGAAGGGCAAGCTGCCCTGTGGACGTTCTGGCAAACAAGAGATGTAAGTTCCTGTTCTCTCAGCTTTGATTTTGCTTTAGAATATTACCACCTGCATTGCCTGCATATATATATTTATATAATTGAGGTGCAGACGTTAAGTGTATGTTAATTTACGGAGCGTTAATGTGTCCAGCACCAAAGAGACGACCAATAAGGATAACATTGTAGTGGAGATGAAGGCGGAGAAGACGGAGAAGACTGAGAAGTCGGTACTACTGAAGGGCGTCAACGGCAGCAACAAACCACCAAGTGACCAGGTAACTAAACCCTGAGCACCATGAAATTGATTACCAAAATTGGTCTTCCTCTCTATGGACTGCTGCTGGCTGGATATCTTCGGTTGGTGGACCTTCTCCCAAAATCTCAGCAATGCTCTTATGTCTGATAGAATTGTATCTAGGTCCAGTTACATAATTCAATTTTATTTGTATAGCGCTTTTAACAGCAGGCATTGTCGCAAAGCAGTTTTACAATACATAATGTCCAATTAAAGGCTTATTAATCAATAAACATATCCACAAGTGCATATATATATATATATATATATCCCTAATGAGCAAGCCTGTGGCGTCGGTGGCAAGGAAAACTCCCTGAGACGACAAGGGGAAGAAACCCATCCTCATTTGGGTGACAGAATATTCACCTATAAGATTCCTTGGCTCAGCTATCATAGCTGAATGGCGACAAAAGTTACTTTGTAATGCTTGACCATGAAAGAGCACTTCATGGGTATAATTAAGGGAGTTTGTTTCATTGCGGTGCTTCACGTTACCTCTTTTGACTAGCACTGCAGACACACGGAAACACATGAAATTCATCTGTGGAGGCATGATGAGCAATCTTTAGCTAAATAATTTTCCTCATCACCCACATTATATCCACTCAAAGACCTCATCACCCACATTATATCCACTCAGTTGGGGTTCTACAGTGGGCTCAAAAATGCTGCAAAGCATGTATGGTAGGATTATTAGACATATGGGCAATTCTAGGGTAACTATTAACCCTTTATAGGGCACTAATTAAAATACTTGGAAATCCAAAATTTCAACCCTAGAGTGTTACTGGAGGATATTAAAAGCCTTGATGTTACCAGAAACATTTTTCATTTTTATGGTGAAAATCAAGGTCAGTAGAGTTACCATATATGGCCAGTGTAGGGTAAAGGTTTCCCCAAAACTGTATATGTATATTAAAAAAATATATAGAAAAAAACACATTTATTTAGGATGGGAGAAATCCACGTGGTTCTTCGACCTCACAGAGAGGCATGGGGGGGGGTGTTCGTTGAAGTTACCAATATATGGTCCTTTGCCTGACAAAGGGTTAATATCTCACTTGCTTTTCTTTCTTTCTTATGGTGTTTCTCCTGGAGTAAAGTACACCAACCCACGCAAATGATGCGAAACCGAGGACAGAAATCGCCACCCGAAGCCCATCCACTCTCCCCTTTACCAACCCAACAATCAAGAGTGATACGGATATGAAGAATGCCTGCAGGAACAGCTGCCTTTCCTAAATAAATCTGATGTTCTTTGTACATTTACGAGCTGTGGTGAGCCCATTCGGCCGTATTGAACTAAAGAAAGCTCGATCAACCGTGCCAGGTTTTTTTTTTTTTCTTTTTAGATATGTGATCGTTTCTCAGCCCCAGACTTTGTTTTATTCTGTAATTCTCAAGCGCCTGAGGAATTCAGTGTCACATTGCTTCAATGTATGACCTTTATAACCTTTAAAAAGTGTAAATAGTATATATAATAGTTAGCGAGGAAAACTTGAACCATACGGCAAAGTGAAACCAATTTCACCAAGCCACTGAGAAATTTTCTTCCTTGACCTGCAGAATGTGGTACTTATAAATGTCAGTCAGCTAAACGATCAGGATAGTGCAAAACAATGGGATTTTCATATACGAAATAAGCTTTGGCAGACTGTTTCTTTAAACATCACGACAGCATCGTAGGGTGACATACAAAAATAATCACATTCCTCAATGAGTTTCTTTCCAGTAGGATCACATAGTTCTCATTTCAAGCTTGTGGCCAGATAGCGACTCAAAATATCTGCTCACGTGGAGTCAAATTCTGTTCCTTCCTTTCGGCCGATGAGTGGAGAAGCCGATCGTCGTACCGACCAATAAACTCGAGAGCACAGAGCCAGTCAAAACTTTTGAGGTTTGTTTTTGTTGATCAAAGAGACTACTGCTTTTGTAAATATCGTCGGCAGACTAAACTGTAGCTGTGTTTTGACTGCTGAGGGGGATACCCAGCTCCTTTTTTTTTTCTCATGAGCCGCAGCGTCTGACTGTTCAGTTAACGTCCATGTTTGTTACACTGAGACTGCGACTTTGTTGTTGTTGTTGGGGTTTTTCTTAAGGCCTGTTTTGTGGGGGGTTTGTGTGTGTGCTTGTTCACGTTTGCTCAAAACAAAGGGTGATTTTTGTTTTGTGAGTTTGTTTTGTCTCCTCAAACCAGTGTGGATGACACATGGGTGTTTAAAGAGAGGAGCTTGTCCTCTTATATTAGTCTAACATCCGACGGCTGCGAAATGCGAAAGTGAATCGCATTCGATTTGTGTTGGTTTGTTGAAATCTGAGACGTACTCTGCTGTTTTATTTTACGGTTTATGTTCCAAAAAGGCGTCCCGAAGGGCGGATAATCTGGTAGCTGTACGCTTCCCTTTCCCTTTCACTTTAGCCTGGTACCACGACAGTGAAAATTTCTGGAGCAAAGTTTAAAACTTTAAAATGTAGCCCCCGGTGATTAAATACACATTGGGAAAATGGAAACTTTACATTTAATTTCAGGCAAAAGTAATACTTTTACTGCTGTATATGTGGAAAATCTTTTACGTTTCTTCTACTTTTTATGGACACCAGCACAGATGTCTTATATTAATAGGAAGTTAGTGCTTTGATCATTTATGAAGATCGACATTGCGTGTCTTCAATCATCGAAAGGCACCTGAGATATTTAACCATTCATCCGTCGTTGGGTGATTTCGCCTCGTGATGGATGACGCTTTATTTTGGCCTCCCATCCTCATCCCGGTATTCCTGGAATACACAGAATTGTAGATTTTGTAACCGAACCTTGTTATGACTCCAGCGAAAGTTTTACCAGAGGAAAAGAGGAAAAAAAACCAACGGCTACGAAAGCTATGTTTGCAATTCTCCGAATTCTTTAGACTAATCAAAACGTCCTCTTCGACTACTAAATATCGCGAAGCAGAGTCTCGCGCGTCGTCCGCGTGGCTCGGCAAGACGAGCTGGATCGAGTGTATATAAGCCTGTTCACCGGTGTGTTTCCTTGTTTTTGTAGTAATGTTCTAGTTCTGCTTATGTGTGTAAATTAAGGACATGTGATTTGATGCTTGTGGTTTTTTTTATACACTGTAATTTTCATGTTTTTGCAAAAACAATGCCAAATAAAGATATGTTACACTCTAAATCAGTACGGCTCTTTGGTTTGGTTTGGTTTGGTTTTTTCATGGAAGGCATGGATTCTCAATGCGATGTGAGTCTTAAGTGAATTGAGGCCAAGTCAAGACCGAGTCCAAATGGAAGTTAGACTGAATCGAGATGGAGACGGGAAACCATCAAATGGGTTTTTTTGAAGCAAAGCTTTTACTCAACTAGTTTGCTTCATTTGTGCAGTGCACCAGCCACTTTTCCAGATAAAGGAATTACTACTTGTCAAAATTTCATGAGAGCAGCGTCCGAGATGCTCAATCTAAGCGAGTACAGAAAACGCTTTAAGACCCTAGTCTTCTGTCCTCTCAGAAAATGGCTTTTGCGGCTTTGCAGCACTGACTCAAGAGCGAGTTCTTAAAATTGGTTTCTTATAAAGCTTAGATTATATCACATTTTCCCCTTTGTAAAGTGTTACTATAGAAACAATAACTTGTTAAAAAAGAGCACATAAAAATAACCCTGATTCACCTTGCAACTGGATCTATCACCAGAACTGCCAAAAGGTTATGCTCTCAGAATATAAAACAGATTAAGCATGTCCACCTTTTTTTATCATTATTATTATTATTTATATCTGTTTAGTCCGAGTATTCAGTTTAAATGTTACAAAGACTCCACTGTCCATACACTTTACCCCTATGAGGTGTGTAAGACTGCACAGGTTTAATTTAAGGGCTGTTTTCATGGGTGGAGTGTGAAGTGTAATGTGTTTGCTTTGTGAGGGATTCAAGTCATAACTGCAGTTTAATGATCCACTGTTTCCTCTTGGATGAAGGTGACAATTAGAAAGAGAGAAAATCCAAATAAAACAAAAAAGCGTTCCTTTGAATAAATGTCTGCGTACCGGACTGTGTTGGAACGTCTCATATTCAGAAAGAGTTTTGAATCATGATCGTAATTTTTTTTATGCATGGATGTACTTTTTTTTTTAACCAACATGGTGAAAATCAGCAAAATGGGTCTAATTTTTTTTTTTTTAAGTATGTTTCGTGTTTGTGTTTTATTCTTAAGGGTAGGAGTGACATCTTTACATCTTAAAAATTTTACATCATCATCATCATCATATCCATAGTAAGTAAGGATCATACTCTATTGTACCTCATAAGTTTTGGATTCACTGCCTCACTCAGGCCAGGCTAAGGCAGAATGATAAGTGGAGAAAGAGTGCCCCCTACAGGTTGTACGACCCAGACATGCTATTTTTCACCTAGAGGAGGGAAAAACTATCCATACAGACCCAGGAATCTCGCTCACTCTCGCTCATCTTCTGCCATTTAATCCTGTTCAGGGTTCGCGGAAGGTCGCTGGAGCCAATCCCAGCTGACTTCGGGCGAGAGGCGGGGTACACCCTGGGTAGGATGCCAAGCTCCCACAGGGCCAAACGCACAGAGACAAACAACTATTCACACTCCCATTCACACCTACGGGTAATTTAGCACTGTCGCCTCACAGCAAGAAGGTCCTGGGTTCGATCCCCGGTGTCGACCTGGGTGTCTTTCTGTGTGGAGTGCATGTTCTCCCTGTGTCTGTGTGGGTTTCCTCCGGGTACTCCGGTTTCCTCCCACAGTCCAAAGACATACACAGAAGGGATTAGGCTAATTGGCTACTCTAAATTGCCCATAGGTGTGAATGTGAGTGTGAATGGTTGTCTGTTTCTATGCGTTGGCCCTGTTGTACAGTGGTGACCTGCCCAGGGTGTAACCCCGCCTCTCGCCCGAAGTCAGCTGGGATTGGCTCCAGCTTCCCCCCGCGACCCTGAACAGGATTACATGGCAGAATAATAAAAAACATAAGAACGTGTGGGGTTTTTTTCTTTTCTTTTCAAGGAACAATACATGCAAGCACACTATTTGGGCTCGGAAAGGATATGCTGAAGTCGGTTCGGGGTCAAGATCTGAAAAGCTGCAGGAAAAGAAAGAGGACAAAAAAAAAGTGGTTTGACAGATAACAATAGAATAAATCCATGAATGAGTCAATGAATGACTTACAGTGTCTCTGGATCTACCGCTACAGGGGGCGCTGTTTCTCTTGTATGGATGCTAGGGTGAGGTACAGTTTTAAACACACCCTGAGCCTGTCCTTAACTACTGCATGTATTGGCAAATAAATAAATAAATAAATAAATAAATAAAACATGTAGGTGGACGGAGCCACAGGTGTCTCCTATGTACAGTAGGTACACCATATAGAGTATTAAATATCTTTATGCTACACCCTGTGTGGTACCCTTCATTAATAACAATAATAATCACTACCTTCTTGTTAATGTATGAATTTTAAGTCTGGGCTAGGGTTTTCCTGTCTATGTAAAATTTTGACCAAAACGAATAAAAACAGCCTTTATTTGATCTCCCAGTGGTCTTGTCCTTGTAGATCATAACTCTTCTGTGGATAAGATGGAAATGTTTTATACTGCACCTAAGAGATCTTCCCCCATCTAAGGATTAAACACTTCCAGGTGTTTATGGGGAAAACCTAAATAATTTTGGGTTGTTTTTTTTTTTTAGAGTATCTTTAAGAACTGATGATCCAAGATTTTAAAAACACACCGCATTTTCATTCAGACTTCACCAACCATGAATTCTTCCCTAATGACAAGATGTTTCAACCTGATGTCATACCAATTATAAAGACATTCTCGAGGATTTGCTGGAAGAAATGAAGGTACGAGGACCATGGCTGTTCTTTACCCTAACCCTAACCATTTCACACATCGTTCCTTGTGTAATTCTCACTAATTGCTGTGTACCTTTGCTTCACTTTAGCCTCCATTTATTCCTCTTGCTCAGAACATGGGGTGATCATACGTTGTTGGAGGACGTAATACATCACGCCGGTTTCCTCCTCTGACCTCTAAGGCCATTGGGCCGGTGGATGAGTGGCTCCATCTTGTTTGGCTCTCGAGTACTGTGCCGCTAATCTCTTAAGAGGCTCAGGATACTCGGGCGCTCGGGGAGGGGATGAAGAAGTGAGTGAGGAATTGAGGCTATAGTTTGGAGCTGTCATGGAAAATATTAAGATCTGATAATAGTGCTCTTGTCCGACGAGACAGGCCCCCAGCAGCGAGCCAATGTAGGTTATTGAGGACAGGAAGTGTCTGTTCAGAGGAGACTGGTGAGAGGCAATGCCTAAATGTCTGATACAGCAGAATGTGGGATTTCGTGAAAGCTGTGGTAAAACCTGTGGATTATGAGCTTTGAGGAGACGTCTTCAGACCTAGTAGGTAGGAGTGTAGAGGCTAAGTGAAAAGAATAGACTTGCTTGTAGAACAAACAAGCTAATGATATCTTATCCAAGTGATTTTGTTGTATTTTTCATCTCTTCAGCTCAGCCATGACGCTTTTTCTCGTCGAGACAAGCTGCAGCCTTATTGGCTGGCTTTTTCTGTACATTCTGCTGTGTCACGTGAACAGAAAGCGAAAGGCTGAGTGGAACTGCAGACTCATCACCCTGCTCCATGGAGTCCTCATAGTTTTACTGACCGCTTACATCGGGTTCGTCGACGGTCCGTGGCCATTCACGCATACAGGTGAGTCATGAGTCCTGAAAGATTGAACTGGAATTCTCTATAAGGAGTTCAGCAGAACAAACCAAGGGTGGTGGTGCATGGGGAACACTGCCAACACCTCACAAGTCCAAAGTCCAGTGTTCCTGACCTTGGGTTATTATCCATGTGGTGTTCCTCACATTCTCTCCATATCCATATGGGTTTCGTCCAGGTTCTCCAGTGTCCTCCTACTTCCTAGTACTCTAGGTGTGTTGATTATGAGGCTTTGCCCTCTACATCTAAATGGACATGTGGGGTAGAGGAATGTGTGTATGTGTGTGGTATGGTCCCTTGCAATGGACTGACATCCCGTCCAAGATGCATTCAACTTTCGAACAGAATTCTTGATTTCTTTGAATCCCTGAATCAAATATGGTTTCGTTTCTATATGTCACTGGATGCCCTTCAACCATCCTTCTTCTCAGCAAATTCCAAGCCAAACTCATGAGCTAAGTACAAAACTCTCCATAAGGTGAATCGGGTGTGTTGGGAGGTGTTTGTGTTCCCAGGAATGGAATTGAGTTACATTGGTCTAGCATGTTGAAAGCTTGTTCCATTCACAGTGGATTCAAAAAACTAACAGTAATTCGATTTTCATGGCAAACATCCAGCAAAGTTCACCACATCAACTTCAAACTGTCTCGCCTAAAGCAATCAGTTCAAAATAGCCTCAAAATAAGCTTCAGGATGTATCCTCAGGCTGTATTTTTCCTTCCTCTTATCTCCAGGTTCAGAAAACACCCCACTCCAGATTCTAGCCCTGCTCCTCAGTCTGGGCTACTTCCTCTTCGACATGGCCTGGTGCGTGTACTTCCGTACAGAGGGGCCTGTTATGCTGGCCCATCACACCCTAAGCATCCTGGGTATTGTGTGCGCTCTGGGAATGGGTGAATCAGGCATCGAGGCGTGTGCGGTGCTCTTCGGCAGTGAAATCACCAATCCGCTCCTGCAGGCCCGCTGGTTCCTCAAGCAGATGGGCCGCTACGACAGCCTGACCGGTGACCTCGTCGACCTCCTCTTCATCACACTCTTTGCCTGTGTGCGGATCGGCGTCGGTGGGCGCATGCTCTACTGCGAGCTGGCGTCTCCAAAACCCAAACCAGTCATGAAGGTGGGTGGGGTGGCCATCTACGCCCTCTCCTGCGTCTTCATGGTGGACATTGCGTGCTTTGCTTGTCGGAAAACCCGCGCGAAGTACAGACGGTGGCAGGAACAGCAGAAGCTTGAGCATGCCAATGGACATACTGGGTAGAGAAATAAAACGAGTTAAAGCAGTGGACAATGGATGGAACACTTTTTTTTTATTATTTCGGAGGTTTTTTGGCTTTGGAACAAAGGATGTTTATAACAAAGTGCAAGAACCTTCACTGTAACATCACAGGACCTGAGAACTCCAATCATCACATGTGCTTAGGTAGACGCCGAACAGAAGATAATTCAGAACATAACGCTGATAGATCTAGAAGGAAACTCTTACAAGAACATAGGCATATTTCAACTAATTCTGATTGAGCCTAAAGGTGTTGTGAAGGTATTTGTGTTTTTGTGTGTTGCATCATGAGTCATGTTTACAAATGAAATAAAGTGGTGCACAAACCGAAAAAGAAAAAAAAAGTTCAATTTGCTGTATACCATTAGCCATGAGCGTTTAGCCAAATATAATGCTTCTCTCTCTCTCTCTCTCTCTCTCTCTCTCTCTCTCTCTCTCTCACACACACACACACACTCTGCAGAAAAATGGTGTCATAAGATTTATTCCTATATATATAATTAATATATATGATAAATACATAGGCTATATGAGGAATACATATAAATATCAACAGCATTTTTTTTTTTTTAGATCAAGCAGACTTCATGTACGTTTAATTACAAGGTGATTTTTTGGGACCTGACTCGATTTAAACCTTCCAGTGGAAACATTTATATACACTGCACACACACTGAAACAAGCTGAGGAGCATCTCTTTAGTGAAGGCTTCCATTTGTGGCGTATGCGTGACGATACACCAAAACAACCGGCAGATGGCAGTAATGTCCTCAAAATAAACTCTAAAAAAATAATACAGTAATACTGTATAATGAAATCAACAAAATGGCACTGAATTAAACGAACTGCGATAATAGAGAGCATCGGTGCCAGGTTTGTCCATGAATAGTGCATTTCAGGGGGAGAAAAGTGTTAGAGATAATATATATA
>JAQLOM010000017.1:11173657-11185578 GCA_030068315.1 Chrysichthys thysi
GAGAAATTAGAGCTACACCTCCTAAGCAAAAATAAATGTTCTCCACTGGTGAATGAATTGAACTTTTAATGGAAATCACCTTTTTTTTTTTTTTGGTCTTTTTTTTGCACTATACTTCATTACAATGTCAGGATCTTCCTTGTCTATATTTGTCCCGTGCTGCAGTGAGTCACAGTCTCCAGCATGCTAACGTGTAGAGATCTGTGGGAATATGGTGAACATGGAAAATGTATTCAGGAAAATTGGTTTCAGCTCCCTGCCTTTTGCGTCAACCAGATGGCTTTTAGGAAAAAAAAAATTACACAAGTTCCCCTAAACATGGCAAGAAGACGCGATCAGCGTAATAGCCAGCACATATTTAACGGATTTAATGACCAAGTTCATGAAGACTTGATATGAAAACCTCAGGTTTGTCGGAAAGTGTTGTGTAACTTGTGGGCAAAGAGGTTAGCCTAGCTTTTCTGAGCTCGTACAATCTTTCTGTGGGTGAGTCGGATTGGTTAAGATAGGAAATCCTTCAATCGTATGTCTGCAGAGAGTAAAAGGAGAGCTGTTTGATTGGGGGTGAGGAGGTATTCAGGTTTCCATGGATACAAGCTACTTTTTTTTTTTTTTTTTTTTAATATTTGAAATATTGTATCAGCCTTCACACAGCTGTTGGTTTTTCACAGGTATGCTCAAATTTACCATAAGGTTACGCTATTTTTCTCTTGAGATTGAATTTTTCTTCCGGTATGGAAGCACCAGCCCCTTTCCCGTCAAATTGCGGGGCGGTGTCTCCTTTTGTCAGGGTAAATTGAGACGACCAAGATCGTTAGTTGAGAATTAAAGCCCATTTACATATATTCGACTAAGCTAACGTTCAACTTGCTTGGTAGTCTAGTGAATGAACTGAAAATTTGTCCACCAATTCATCCAATCGGAAAATGTCCCGGAAGGACACATTACTCAGCAGATTTTCCTTGTGTTTCCTTCCCCCTGCTCAACTTCAGTAGAAATGGTTGAAAACGGTTTACAAGTTGAACTTCAGGTGAATCACACTCTTGTGGGCGTAGCCTCCTTAGATATTTTCTTCTTCCATGACTTTTGTTAAATTCTTTGCTGGCTTGGATTCACTGTATAGCAGGATAACCGGTCTACGAGTCACCCTGTGCGTATGTTGTGCGAGAGGTAATTTCACCGTGTCACGCTGTACTGTGCTGTGATGTGTTTCACGTGTGATAATCACTAGTATCGCAGCTCAGGTGGATTTCATTTACGCATGAGTAGGTTACGCATGGGGAGTATGTTTGGGTGAAGGCATGATTTTGAGTTCTGTTCTGCCAAAGTGAGTAGATTTTGGGAATCGTGGCGCAAACAATGTTTTAATTAGCCTAGGAATAGGATACGTGATGAGACTTGTCCATTCGCAGGTGGTGTGGTAAACTTGGGGTATCTTGGCACTACTGGTGTTGAAATGTGGTTCAAATATCTTTTGGCTTTTACCAACACACCGTCTCTAATTCCTGATTTAGAAGCATAAAACTTCAGCGCATGGTTCCATTTAGTATTAGGCCTTTAAAGGGACCTCGTAGTCCACAGTAGAGACGTTTTCTTGACGCAGACACACTTGTGCATCCTGCAAAGAACTTGTTGTTCTTGGAAATTAATATCGCTAAATGCCAAAAGGTTTTCTGGATTCAGCACAGCGCATCAGAAGTGTCCACCCTGCCGCTGAGACCCATGGTCCACAGATCAGAGAGCAAAACTGGCTGTATCTCTCCGTCAATCACAGGAACAATCACTGGTGTCTCTGAGGTCATGTACGGGGAAGAGGGCGGACAGCGCATTCCTCCTGCGATAAATACTTCAGGCATCTCGTAAAGAATTCAGGACAATCAGAACAATCGAAATGACTTCTCAGTAAGCTAGCTATGAAGAGAAGACTCTTCAGGAAAAAACAAACGTCTGGCATAAGTGAACTCGCTTGTCGTAAATAAATGTATAGTTAATCAGTTTAAGGTCCTTGTTACGCAGCTGTTAGGAGTTTTGCACGTGCGCACTGCCGGAGGAAGTGCACCTGGACCAACGCCACTTAATTCCAGCATCTCACATGCCTCATTTTCATCCTTCCCCATTTCCTACCCTCCTCTTCCTATTCCTCGGAGTGTTGCCTTCCCTTGGTGTCCATCTCTGTCCAGGCCAGTGGAGCGAGTCTCAACAAGAGGCGCGCCCCTGATGGCTATCGCCGCCGGGCACAGCTGGCTGCATCTGTCCCAGAGAGGAAGATAAGACACTGGTAGTCAGCCCCGCCCTGCTCCACCTTCCGCACGACATCCTGCAGCGTTAGATCGTTCAAACCCGTGCTTAGACACGGCTCGGTGCCAGCATTTAGCGTCTTTTAGATGTAGCTAAAAAACACCCATGTGTGCCAAATACTTCAGTTACTGGGTAAACACTCCCGTGCCTGAATGCTTGCTCTTTTATCTTTGAGTTGATTAGAGATGCGTGGATGGATCAGATTTATCTCGTCCATGAGGTTTCCTAGGAAATAGCATCACTTTGTTTGGTATAATTTATTATAATGCCACACTTGAAGATGGGTTTCTTTCAAGGTTCGAAGCCCTTGAAAATGACCAGCCAATTGTAAATATCAGCGTTTCTTACCTGCTTCCTTATAAAGACTAACGTATGCCTTAATGTTCGCCCAGACGCTCTCCAGGTGCGGTAAATCTCTCCCGCATCTTTCTATTTTGAAGCATGTTAACATCGAACGTGCACACTATGTGCACGCTCGTTCCACTCGCTGTGGTTGAGTGTGATCATCCGGTGCATAGCTGTACGCTGTAATGCCCTATAATTATTGCTGTAATTATGCGAATAACCTCGAGCATGCCACTTGCGTGAGCTCAGAGAATAGTCCTGGGGCAGAAAACAAACTCTTATAGGACATCAGGGTTGTGACCTTTGGGGGGGGGGGAAATTAAATTAAAAATAAAGTCAGCAGGTTGTAAGATGTGTTCAATCCTCGTGTTGCACTTGTAGATTTTTTTTTTAGATATTAAACAAAAGTGAATATCTTTTGCAATGGGTGCTAGGGCGGCTCATGTCAAACATGACAAACATGACCCACAAAAGCATTTGTCCCAAATATAGGCAATGGCACACCCCTCTTGTAGCAAGGAGGCTGAGTGGGATACGGCGTGTCCCCTGTCAGGTACAGGGATACTAACCAATCGTGGGTGTTCGTGAGCTTGTGTATGAGGTAAGGTGTGGATAGTGCTCTCCTCCAATGTGCACACCGCCTTCAAATGGGGTCATGTTTACCCTGTTGATGAGAATAGTCCTGATAAGCACCTCTTTTGGTGTGTATTGGATCGTAGATCAAAGCTTTCATTATTTGGTAGCCTCATTATATATTATATGATGGCACAGCAGTTTCATATTGTGAATCTCGAGAAATTGCAGTCGTCCAGGTGCAGCCCGAGCGTCAAAACATGATGCGTAAATATTAAACAGGGCTGCCAAATGAGGTTCCAAAAAAACCCCCAAATGCTGCCCTTCCTCAAAATGTAAATTTGTATGCTGACGCCATGATTTTCTAAACTACTTCTGTAATCACGCTGTGGATTTTCCCACACGGCTCTACCTCCTTTTATAGTTTTACCACAAACCCTGGCACTAAAAGCACGAGCGGTCCGTTCCCACACCTGAATAAGCTTCAGCTGCACGGGACCATTGAAACCACACTGCGCTCTCTAAGTAATGGGCAACAAAAGCAACTGCTGAGCCCGGGCTTTTGTTTTTGTTCCCCGAACAAAGTGCACAAGCCGACCTCCAGCGGAGAGGGAGGGCGGCGTGGCCCGCTAATGGGATTGATAAACTCGAGCAGACAGGCAGGAGAGGAACCTGCGGCTCGCCCCGAATCGGCCTGATGGCCGAGACGTGTGCTGTGAGGTCTGAGGTGGTCTTCGGGTTCTGTGGCCACTTTCTAGTGTCCTGTCTCTCGGAAGGGTTACACTTGCCGGTACAGAGGGGTACTCAAATTAGATCACTATCCGTGTAGATGCAAGTTAAATGTCAATGAGGTGAACGAGGTAAATGTAACGTTGGAAGTTATTGCATGTTATTTTGTTGACCATGTATTATTATTATTTTTTTTTAATTGAAATATTTTTAATAAGATTAAGTAGGGAAAACAAAAAATGCTAGAGGAGATTTCACTATTTTGGTAATGATTTCACTTCCCACTCCACTTCCGACTCTGACTCGACTGCGTTTCCGACTCCTTCTGTGCTCGACTCCGCTTCTCACCTGACCGTTCTTCTGAGTCAGTATGTGACTTGGTTGCTGACTCTGCTTCCAGCTCTGCTCTCGCTCCACTGGTTCTGGTTTACTTCTCTTGTCTCTGCTTCTGACCCTGCTTCTGATTTTGCTCTTAAGTGTGTCTTTGGATTTGCTTTTAATTCTGTATCTAACTCTGCTCCCGGATTCTGCCTCCACTTACGACTCTGCTCCCGACTCGGCTTCCGACTCGGCTCCTGGATTTGCTTTTGATTCTGCATCTAACTCTTCTTCCGACTCGGCTTCTGCCTCCATTTCTGACCCTGCTCCTGATTTTAGTTCCACCTCCACGTTTGGCCCTGCTTCCGACTTTGGTTTGGACTCTGCTCCCAACATCGTTCCTTACTTCGATTGCACCTCTCGCCTTGCAGGCATTCCCGACTCTACTCCATCCTCTACTCCTGACTCCATCTCGCACTCCACGTTTGACGTCCTCCTTCACAAGCAGTGCACATAAATGCGTTTCACGTCTGCACGTCCTAGCTGATCAAATACTCCGAGACTCACACAGACAGGAAAGCTTTTTATAAAACTGAAGCATTTTTAAATATGTAGCGTATGAATTTTTGTCAGGGAAACGCAACCATCACACTACAGTATACTTCTTATTTGCATTTCCAAAGTCCTACGGAGTATGTGGTGTGCAAAGTGATGCTAAAACATTACGTTTTAAATAAGATATTGAGATCGTGGGAGTCACAACAATGTAGGCAGCTGTCATGATGTGAAAATGATACTACCACATGGCCTACTGACCGTAACCAGACGCTTCATCAGTTGATCATTTATTTACCCCTTAAACGTCCAAGGCTCACATTCTTCACTCTCGTAAATATCTTTCCTAGTTGTCATTTGGTAATTATAGAATAATGACCCGCAACCTTAGGGCAATCGATATAATCAGAAAAAGCCCAGTGAGGTATTTTATTTGCCCCGGACTTTCGTCTGATCATCAAGTTTAGTCAGTTCTCTAAACTTAATTTGTGCCTTCCTGGTCATATTAATGCCGTATTCCTGCTCCCGGATCGGTATGTACGCACAGATAGATTTATCTCCTCAGGCCTCTGAAGCCTGGCTGTGAAAAAGCCTGCGCTCCGAACATCCCTCAGGAATCAGTCTGGTATTTTCGGCATCTGAGACACGAGAGCTTTGTTGTTGCGCCCCATTTTTTTTTTTTTTTTTTTTTTTTTTTTTTTTTTCCCTTCTTTTTTTTCCCCCCCTCCCTTTTTGTAATCAAAGCGCTAAAAATAGCGCCGGGCTCTGGTCACTCCCTGAGATATCATTGTTTGTTTTTTTCTGGGGCTTTTTCTTGAGACTTTAAAAAAAACAACAAATTTTTCCTGATTCGTCTAAAAAAAAAATTTTTCTAAAAACGGCACTGTAGTTCCTGCTGCAAGGCAAATCACAGGTTTAAGTTTGTATTAATTTATGCGCAAAAAAAAAACACAGAAGGGGAGATGTAGACGTGTTTGTTTAACTTTTATGCACGGAGTCCCCAGTGTCTGGGCTTCGTGACAGTTTTCCGCCCCAGGACAGTCTTCAGGGAAGAGGAAAACGTGACCAGCATTATTAATATTGGCACACTGGGGCAATTTTTGAGCATACACAACCTCTATTTCCCATGAACCAGTGGACACAAACATTGTGTTATAAGGTATATTGTTTATAGGTGTCGTTTCTGCTTCAAGTGCACGCCGCTCAGGTTTCAGACGAGTTGTTGCCCCAAAAACACGTCGTGTTCATCCGCACTCGTCCAGACCACAGCCGTCTGATGTTTTCATCGCCGGCTGCGGCCCTTAGCAGAGAGGATTATGTCCTTGCCGTGTTTACCATAAATCTGTAATTAGCCGACTTTAAGTGCTCTCCGCTGCAGGCGCCGTTGAAAGAGTTTACCAAAGCTCTGCGCTCAGATCCTCAGCTCCTGTCAGCGTCCCGTCCGCATCGCACCAGCTGTTTCTTAAAGCCACTGCGGTTCGAGGCTTTATCAGGCCGCTGTACGCTTAATGAGAAGGGACGCAGTAGCAAACAACAAACCGTGAGCTGTAAACATCTAAAGCAAGCCTTATTTGAAAATGTATTGTGGATTTATGATTGTGTAATCGTCACATCACGTGTTTATCTACATTTTAATGGATTATTTTCCTCATTGGATTTCCGATTGGATCGTCATCATTTGGCGTTCATTTGCTGTTTAGTAGTTGACTCTCTTCGCACTCAGATTATTGAAAAGGTCACCGAATTGACCGAGCAGGACTATTGATTTACTTGTTCAGCTGCCAGAAACGTGTGACCCCGACACTGGTAGTGCGCCGACAAAAGGTCAGTGTACACGAACCCCCAGCATACACAACATGCATGCCAAATGGTTCAGACACCATCATCGAATGAATGTCTAGAGGTTTAGGCTAAATAGATACACCCCAAATACGAGGGAGAATCAAAAAGTTAAGGCAATTTTGAATTGCGCGATGATAACCCGGAGAGCGAAAAGACAAAGCATGGAGTGGAGACATCCGTATTCTCCAGCAAAGAAGAAATTCAAAAGGCAGTCCGAAGAAAATCATCTAATGTTCTTTTGGGACATGAAGATTCCTATTCTGGGGCATTTCCAAGCGCATGAGGAAACGGTGAACAGTGCAAATTCTTGTACATTGCTGTGACATGAACTTTCAACTGCAATTCGTAGCAAAAGAAGAGGAACGCTGTCCAAAACAGTGTTGCTGCCTCAGGACAGTGCACGTCCTCATACAGCAGTAGAGACAGTGCCACGGCCCGGGTTCCAACGTCTTCCACATCAAGGTGCTGCGTGGTTTCCGATTCACCTCTGATGAAGTAAAGGAAGCGGTGCTCACCTGGCTTCAGGAGCAGAAGAAAAACTAGATGAACGATACGACAAATGCGTGGTCTTGCATGGGGACTGTGTGGAAAAGTGATGTTCAGTCTCTCACAGTTACTTCTGTTAAACCTAGCTGTTGTACTTTTACATAGAAATAATTTGATTGAATGGTTGGTTGATTATTTATTTATTTATTTATTTATTTATTTATTTATTTATTTTTAAAGCCAACAGCTAAACTGCTTATTCTGTCTTCCCTACGATGAACTCCTCACACCCACAAATGAGCTTTACGTGTATGAGTTTAAAAGGTTTAAAAGCTTATCTCCACTAACACTACGTTGTTGCCTGTTCACATGCTTTGATATTTAATATATTGAAGTGCTGGAGCATGTTCTAGCCTCAGGTTAGTGTTTGTGCCAGTTTATTAGTAGACTGAGGAGTGATGTTCCTCTTTGTAGAGCCTGGGTTAGAATAGACAAGTGAAACAACGGGGAAGGGGGAAAAAATGGAAGCAGCAGTTTGATATAGTTAAGGTGTGTGTGTGTGTTTCGATTCCTTTAGTTGTTCTAGTTTTCATTCAAGGAGTTTGTGGTTGTAGATATGAAGAGTTAAATAGAAATGGCTTTACTGCGAATCGACGTACAGTGGAACCTCGGCTCGCGAACGCGTTGGATGGCGAACAAATCGACATACGGACTAAATTCCCAAACAGATTTTGTACCGACTGACGAACAAATCCTCGACTGACGTATAGGAAGCCAAACACACAAACATTCAGTTCTCGTGGTGTGAACGTGTTCAACGCATTTTTTCGTTGTGTTTCTCAGTATTTTTGCTCTATAAGCTTCATTATGGGTCCCAAGAAAGTGGAAATGGTCGTGAAAGTAAGAAGCCTAAGCGTAAGAAATAAAAAAAAATAAAAAATTGCAAAACATAAGAACTGCCACCGTCCACCTACACCAGTGACTACGTCTCCACCGCAAAGAGAACGTGCATTAAAATCATCTGTTTATTTCATTTAGGTTTATTTCTCTATAATTAAGGTTATTTTAATTTTATTCTGTTTTATTGCCACACACAAACCCATAATACACTTTAAAAACATGTTTTGAGGGCTGAAACACATTCATTGTATTTGCATTCATTTCAATGGGAAACATTGATTCGGGTCGCAAACAAATCAGTTCGCAAACAGAGTCTTGGAACGAATTCAATTCGTGAGTCGAGGTCCCACTGTAGATTTCAAATCCCTCATGACTGTTTAAAGTGAGGTGTGTTTACGCTCCGTGCTAGCTACCAGACCAGTTCAACCGACCATTTGCTCTGCACGCTCGGGCTTGATTTATTCTTATTTATTTTTATTGTTAATTTTTTTTAAACCCCTTTGATGTTCAGGGAAAGTGAAATATGGTAGATTTGCGATAAATTCCAATCTCCAGCCTTCATGAAACTTCCCGCCACTTCTTAAATCCTTTAAAAATGTTTTTTTTTTTTTTCTTCTGGTCAACACAAGTTTCCACTTGACACGCGTTGGGTTTTTCGTAAAGGAAGTCGCCATGCCGTTTCCTCTTACTGATTTTCTTTCTTTTTTTTTTTTTTTGGGCGCGTAGAGGATGTGGAAAAGCCGAGGTGGTGTCGTCTGGGTTCACGGTCATGCATTCAGGCCTTTGTAATGGCTTTGAAATGAAAGGGAGCGAGAGAGAGAGAGAGAGATTTTCTAGGCGTGCGGACACTTCTCCAAAGGCGCAATGTAAAATTTCCCACAGCATCCAAGATTCTCATGGAGAGATGGAAAGATTGCACAGTGTTGCATCTCCTGAGCGGATTAACCACGGCAGCTGAAACGGATGTTCGTTTTCCGTCCCTCTCTTTGTGTGTGTGTGTGTGTGTGTGTGTGTGTGTGTGTGTGTGTGTGTGTGTGTCTGTTTCTCTCTCTCTCTCTGTCTGTCTGTTTCTGACTAATGCTGAAACGTAAGACGAGGCTCTCGTGGTGAAAGTGAATCAGTACAGTTTAGTGGTTCAGGGTTATAGAGCTTAAACTGTTCATGTAACAGGCCTTATTTTGTTGCCCAGAACTGTATGATTTAAAGAAAATCAAACGTCCTGCCATACGTAGAGCGTTTTATATTTTATTTCCACACGCCAGGGGGTTGTTTAGTCCACTTGGCGGCAGGACGTCTGCTATTATTGTTGCTTTATAATTATATTGTTATTCCCTGTCAGGACTCTTGTCATAATGCGACTAGAAAGTGATTGGCAGGCACCAATCCACCCCCACCCCCCGGTCGCTATAATTCTAATAAAAAAATTTCAAGAAAGCATGAGCAGACAGTGTAGCGTGAAGAAATGTACGTCCTCTAGCTCTTGTGCCGCCTCACTGGGTTTACTGGGGCAGAAGGAGCCACGGCTCTTTCTCCCTTCAGGGCCTGGAGATGAAGGAGGGAGGGAGTGAGAGAGAGAGAGAGAGCGACCCACAGAAGGATGATGTGCTTGCTGTATAATGTATAAGACGCGACTCTTTGAGGTTGTTCATTCAGCTGCTTTTTTCCACAGTGCTATGGGAGCTCGGGAACCGGTTAGCAGTTGTCGTATTGTTACTCAAACGCGCCGCCTTAATACGTAAAAGCGTCATCCTGTGCTGCGATCATCCTGACGTGTTTCACGCTCTCCATATGAGTGCTTTTCACTTGTGTACAGCTTTAAAGCAGCGCTTTGGTCAGAAGCACGCAGGTTTTAACCTAAGCGTCCCACGGTTATCACAGAGAGTGGCAAAACTGTTTTACGGAAAATCGCTTTTTAAATGCACAGTGTTCCCTTTACCCATGAGCATCCGAGGCCATGAGTAACTTGAGTCACGAGCATTTTTATTTAATAAAATCTCACCGTACCCACGAGCAATGCTTGGAGCCACGAGCGGTACCGCGAGCCGCCCGCCTCGTTATCTCTATATGCATAAACAATGGGGAACAAGGGAAACACGTGGTCAGTCCCTCACAGCATCTTGTGTTGTTAGCATCTCTTTGAGACCACAGGAACTATTTTTGTGCTTTCGATTTCTTTCGATTGCTTCAGCGGCTCACTCTTAACAGCTGTTTTGTGTTGACATGCCACCAAAGCGGCGCTATGATACGTATGTTTACATCCACTCTTGTAAATGTATGAATGTTTTTTCTTATTTTTATATATATATAAAATGCTTCCTAAAGGTAAAACTACGCTTAGCCTACGCCGAGCAGCGTAGCCTACGGGACTTGGTCTCTTTTGTGTACGGCTAAAGCACGGTTTTTTTTGATGCATTTAAAGATGAAAGTGTGTCCAATATGCCGAAAAATATATTGTACATCAATACTACTTGTATTGTCACTAAAAGCTCAATTATTGTGCCTGTAAATGTTTTGTATGGGGGTGTTTTGGGGCCGGAAAACCAATGAATCCCTTTGCCATTGTTCCTTATTCCTCGTGTCTTCACACCAATTACGCTCGTGGGTACAGGTATCACTGTAGTATGAACCCAGCATCAGGTTACAGCACTGCATGATGTTTTCATGGTCCCTCCCGTGAAATATTGGGCGAGTCCTTTGTGTACTTGGTTGCTGCTGTAGACATGGCCACCTCAGCCCGAGCGTCTCGAACAGCGTAATCAGCGTTAGTGCTCGAGCGCGTTCTGGACAAGCCACTCATTTGCATTTGGTCGCAGTCCAGCGTAATGCTAACAAGCTTAAGAGATTAGAAAGGCAAAGGAGCACAAATCATTCCAAATAACCCCAAAGAGCCAAGAGGCTGGAATCCACCGCGCAGGATTTATACACCAAGACGGCGACACGTGGCAGCGTATTCGTTTCCCCCGTTCCCCCGATGGAAGACCACACCAGGGTCCCAAAACGCAAAAGCGATTATTCAAAAAAGGAAAAAAGGTGTGATAAAATCCCAGGTTTCGATTGTGGATTAGTATTTGGATTAGCCCCAGGGGCGGAGCCATCGGGTGGTTAGTGTCGGCGTGTGTGTGTGTGTGTGTGTGTGTGTATGTGTGTGTGTATATATATATATATATATATATATATATATATATGGCGAAAATATTTCATATAATTTTCCTTGGATTTCCGGGATACACCCTGTGCTAAGAAGCTGTCCGTCCTCTTCCGCATACATGAGCTCGCAGAGAGCCACGATTGGCTAGCGTTCCCATGACTGACAGGGGAGAGCGTGCAAGTGAGTGAGAGAGAGAGAGAGAGAGAGTGTGGGAGGGAATGCTAGCTCTGCACCCTGTGGCGTATAATTCTCCGACTATATTTCTGTAACAGATTGAACGATTAATGCACGAGCGCTTGCTTGCCCTCGGAGCGTCCTGCGCGATTAAAGAAGCCGGTTAATCACTTTCCACAGAGCGCGATCCTGCCCCTCTCTCGCAGGATCCTTTCGCGCTGTAATCCACCCCGCATTGCAATATTAAGCTCTTCCTGTTTCCACAGAGCCCTCAGGGTGATTACCCAGTTTTCCCCTCGTCGTTTAAATACAAAAGCGTTGGAGTGGATCTATGCTTAGCCACTTCCCTCCTGTCTTTTTTTTTCTTCTTCTTTTCTTTTTTAATACTTCTCCTCCTCCTTCGCAATCCTGGAACTATTTTTAAGGGTTGCACTTAGGAGTCAGTGTTTTATTGATGGAAGGTTATTTTTTGGGATTGTGTGTGTGTGTGTGTGTGTGTGTGTGTGTGTGTGTGTGTGTGTGTGTGTGTGTGTGTGTGTGTGTGGAGGGGGAG
>JAQLOM010000017.1:11239541-11255540 GCA_030068315.1 Chrysichthys thysi
TGGCTAACCATTCAAGTATTTGTAACTGCACTATGTATTCTTTTATGATGGCATTTAAATTTAACACCCCCTTGCCATCCTGAATAGTTTAAATATAAAACAACTCTTTTCCTCGCGGTCTGTTTCTTTGAGATTAATTAGCTCTCTGATGAAATGTTGCAACAGGGTAAGACTCTGATCGCAAACCGTTAAGACTCCTTCAGGCGACAACAAAGAAATAATAGGGTCTATGTTGTGTTAGACTTGCAAGCGGCCTGTTCATTTTATTTTATTTATTTGTGCTTTATACCTAAGATATTTGCTAGGACTAGCTCAGAAGTTACTACTGTAGTGAAAATGACAGCCTGTTTAACCAAGTCTGCTGCTACATACAGCAGTTCTTATACACATATATGCTTCCTGAACACGTAAAATGTCTAATAAGGTCTGTCTGCAGCTTATTCAGCTTATGATGAAACAAACACATTGAGTTAGGTTTCATTAAACATGTAAGAAACTTGAACCTAATATGTTATGATTTGTTCATTTTACACGGATTTTTGTTTAAGAAATTGACCCGTGAGAAATAAAACACAATAAAACTATCTATGGTTATAACTATTGTTGTAGATATAGTTATAATTACAGTATTGCTTACTGTCATAGTAATAAGTATTTTTTAGTTCTATTTCCATCACATATCCCATCATAGATATAATTCTAGTTATACCTTTGGTCTAGTTATTATCATAGTCAAAGTTATAGTTATCATCCTAGCTTTTGTAGTTGTTGTAGTTGTTTTCATAGTTTGAATTACTGTTGTAAATACAGATAATTCTGTTTTTTCTTCTACATCCTATTGTACTTTGAGCATTATGATTATACGTTGGATAGTACGATTATATAATTGTTTGTTGATTATGTAATTATAATAATAGATTAATGTACTTATGTAATGCAATTAAGTTAATTATAACAATATTTTAATGATAGTTTGGGTACGATTATAGCCGTAGTCAAAGCCACAGGTATGGTCAAAGTTAAAAGTTATAATTTTGTACTTATGTTCATAGTTAGAATTCTCGTTATCGATCTAAACATAGTTATAGTTAAAATTATACTGCACGATAAGGTACTGTTTACCAAGATAATTTTAATTAAAGTTATAGTTGTGGTATGGTTCTTGTCACAGTCAAAGTAATAACTGCAGTAATTGTCTTAGTTCTAAGTATATTATTATATATTCTATTACTATATTATATAATATATGTAAGATATATTATTATTATTATATCATAGTTATTTTCCTGTGGAGAATTTTGTAGTTAGGTTTGAAGTACCAGATCTGGTCACAGTTATAGTTGTGATCATATTGCCATAGGTAATATTTACCATTATAATTACAGTCATAATTACATGATTATTAGTTGGATAGTTAGAAGTGTATGCAGATCTTATGGCTTATGCTGCAGTTAACGTTTGACTACTGAAACTCCACTATAAACAGTGTTTTGTAGAAAGCAGGATATAAAAAAGAACTCTTTATTACCCTGCCAAACATTATTATCTTGTTGATAATGTTACGAATACGCTTGTACCTGTATAGAAAGTGCAATATAGTGTTACAGGAAACGATGCTACACAAAACAGTCATTTACTATATAAGTTCCTCATTTCAGACCCTTGTGTTCCGTACGGAGGCAACTAACTATGTGTCGGTACGGCCTCGGGGTATGAACGCTTCACTGCAAACAGTCCACCACCCCCATGCGCGCGCACACACACACACATATCCTGGTACAATATTATGTCCTTGATGAACATCACACCGTAGGACTCTACGCATCTCTTTTTGTCTCCTCGCAGTTTAGGCACTACAAACCTGCCTCCACACACCATAAACAGGTTCAGGGAGTCTTCACTTTACACAGCTGCACAAATGAACCACTCAGCAGTTTTACTATAGTGGCGGTAGGACATATCTGATGTAGTGGTCACGCTAAACAGCTATTCGATTTGTTGGTGCTAAGTGGGTGAACTGGTCGTTATTTCAAAAAGGTAAACGTCTATGCAATGAACAATGGTGTTAATCTGTCAACAGAAAATCCCAACAGAAAGTGTGGCATTGAGCAGTGAATCAGTGACAGTGACAGAATAAGGCAAAAGACAAAAGGGGAGACAAACACAAACAAACAAAACAGTGGGATTAGTGCAAGGTGGTGGTGGTGGTGTAGTTGTGACAGTCGAGAATGTCATTAAGGGTTTTGCACAGACCTGCCTAGGAGAAAGACCATGACAGTCAAGACAAAGAGCAGAACTCACTGGTCAAAACCACAAACGGCTCTGACGAGAAACACATGGAAGCCCGTGCCTTTCTTGTGAAAACACCTCGACCAATAGGCAAGGCGTAAAGTCAAGTTGAAACGGGGTACAAGTAAAGCACTAAGAGCTCATTAAGCACTTAATAAGAAAACCAACATTCACCATAGCCTTGCTGTAGATTCCCGTGTTTGGACCCCTAATGAAAGAACATACCTTTATATAACTTTTACAATATTTTGATTCACATTCACTTTAGGGCTCCTGTCTGTCTATTTAATGCCAATGAAAATAAAAAAATGATAAAACGTTTAATAAATGTAGGGTTTGTTGGATTTCAGCACTTGGAGCCAAAATGAGAAATCCACAATTACTACATGGCGCCTTTAATATTTAATGCGAATATGGAAAGCAAATAAGGAAACAATTCATTTAAGCTGCAGTTATGCTAACAATATAGCGTATTAATATGAAGATGTTTTTTGTGGGTTTTTAAAAAAAAAAAAAAAAAAAAAAATTTATCCCGACGTCAAACGTGCAGCCTGTCACGTTTAAAATCATGTACAAGCTTAAACCTGTGGATTCCATTACAATAATACAATACAAAGTGAACAGTTTCCTTCTGGCTATATTTCTTTCTTCTGTTTAACAGTTTCCTGCTGTCAAGAGTATAACACGTTGTACCCAGTGCCCTGATGAATTGTTATTTCTTTCTCATTTCACGTTGAGCAGGACACCACGAAAGTCGCCAAAGCGTTCAGGGTGAAATTCCAAACTCAAATAAAGGTCTCGCTCATCCCTTGTGAGGGATGAGCGGCTTCTTACCTGCGTGATCATGCTGAGGATCCCTCTGCTCGACAGCCTCTGTGCTCATCTTAATATCTGTAATGATAAATATAGCTGATTTTCCTACTTTATGCGCACACTGGGCCAATTCATGGCCCGGTCAGGAAAATGAACTTGAGGTTTTATTCTAATGGGTCCGACTTTGAAAAGGTCTCCTTTATGTAAAGGGCTTGTTGTAATATTCATAAGGGCTGAGGGGATCCCCGCTCACTTTCCAGCCTCCAGCCGGCAGTCGCTCGGGCCCTCCTCCCTAATCTCTTCTAGTCAAAATCATTTAAATGGGTCAATAAGCAGTGCAAGCATGAGACCACAGAAAGAGATATGATTCTGCAAAACAGCTACTGAAGTGAACTACAGGGAAGAGAAGAGAAGAGAGAGAAAGAGAGTGAGAGTGTGGCTAGAAATGGTTTCAGGCGAAAGTACTCACCTTAGCAAAAAGGAGATTCTGGATGTGCTTCCCTCGGTTTCTTCTACAATCCTGAGTCGGTCATGAATGAAAGAAGGAGCAAGATGCACGCAGGAGGTTACAGAGAATCTTCAACATTTGGCACGAGTGGGATTGAGGAGAAGTATTCACCTTTTTCACGATCCCACGCAAGCTGATAGACAGGTGATTTGCATAAGGCCCACAGTGCGTCCTATCCAGACGCACTCTTTTTGCATAAAACAACATAGGGGGAGACGACAAACTGCAAAAGCTCAGGTGAGTGAGTGTCTGTGTTTGTGTGCGTGTGCGTGTGTGTGTGTGTGTGTGTGTGCATGCGCGTGTGTCACTTCTCAAACCTGAAATGTGTCTGTTTCTTGCCTGCAGTGTTTATGTTGACATAAATGCATGCTTGTAAAGGTTTAAAGGGGCAATAAGGTAACCACCTTGCAAATGACTGAACATCCATCGTGACATTCACCATAAAGTAGGAAAAGTTCTGATGTTATTTCATGCTTCGAGCATGTTGCGGTGTTTTAGCACATTTGTATTAAAAAAAAATTGCTTAATTTGCTGCTTAGTCATGTCTTACGTGGTATCCTTCCAACTAAGGCTTTTATTTACTACACTTCAAAAGAAAAGTCTTTACATTCGACTTTACCCTATTGCCTGGTCTCTGGAATCATACATTCGGAAAGTCGTCATGGAACACTTTAACCCTTTTTTCAACTTTAAATGATGTCACAAGCTGTGTTGCTGTCATCCTGCTTAATGCAGAATTTGAACTTGCAACTTTAAAAAAAAAAAAAAAAAAAAAGCAAGTAACCGAAACGTGAGTTTTAGAAAAACAAATATCGCACAAAAGTGGTTTTGCTCGTATGAGATGGTTTTTCAGATGATTGGATAAACCGATTTGTCGCCAAATTGAAATGAAAACGCACGAAGAGCATATGGAAACGCTACCTTTCGGGAAAAAAAGAGGTATCCGTAAGCGCTATCGCAAAAGGAGAAAATCTGGCTTTAATTACTTTTTTTATTAGTATTCTATCAAGAGCTGGCTGGATCGCGTTTAATTATTCAACTAGCATTAGCAGAAGTTATTAGTTTGCAAGCTAACATTTGGGAGACGAGAAATAAACCTCATGTTAGTGAGCACTAGCTAATTCTGATTTCTATAAGAAACTCCATTTTCTTTTACATCATGTGGATGGGCGGGTGCACATCCATCACTTACATGAGGAACGGATGGCACCTGGATGCACTACGGGGAGCAAGCAAGCTGGCAGAGGCAGTGTGATGCTCTGGGCAGTGTTCTCCTGGGATACCTTGGTTCTGGCGTTCATGTAGATGAATGTTACTTTGACGCACACCACCTACCTAAACATTGTTGCACACCAAGTACACCGCTTCATGACAATGGTATTCCCTAATAGGAGTGGCCTCTTTCAGCAGGATAATGCGTCCTGCCACAGTGCAAAAATTGTTCAGGAATGATTTGAGGAACATGACAATGAGTTCAAGGTGATGACCTGACCTCCAAATTTCCCAGATCTCAATCCAATCTTGTGTTTATGGGATGCGAGTGTAATTCATGGAGGCCCCATCTGGCAACTTACAGGACTGGAAGGATCTGCTACCGACGCCTCGGTGCCAGATTCCCCAGCGCACCTACGGAAGTCTTGTGGAGTCCATGCCTCAACGAGTCAGAGCTGTTTCGGTGGCACAAAGGGAAGCTACACAATATTAGGCAGGTGGTTTTATTATTATGGTTGACTGGTGCATACCAACTTTCTAAACTTGCCTAGGCTTTCTGCAACAATTAGACTTTCACCCTTCATGAAAACCCCCATGGAAAACCCTTTTGTAGACTATTTAATCCGGGTATTGTAATGTATCACGTATAGAGTAACATTTTAGAACACTTAAAATGTTTCTATTTTTTTTATAGATGCTTTTTTCCCCAAATAAGCAAGACAGTTGGGGTGTAAGTGCTCTGCTCAAGGGCGTAACAAAGCATTTGTCTAGCGTATGAAGACCTGTCACTCAAACATAACTTTAAGCACTTTGCTTTGTTCTGAAAGGATATTAATATATAAAAACCTCTGCTATAATCAGTGGCAGTCTGTCCTTTGCTGATCACAGGACTCTTGAAAGATCTGAATATCCTTTCAACACACTTAGCACTGTTTGTTTTTACACTCCGGCAACTTTATACCGTAATATTTGTACTATCCAGTTACTGGATCCTCCAAAGGTTTTCCATGCCAGTCACCTCTGGCTTGATCATTCGAGTTCTAAATATAAACCTACATCCAGATTTCTGTATTGTTCAAAGCACCACAGGCGATACAATTGAATCGTATCAAATGTATAATTCAAAAAAATAATACTTTTTTTTTTTAATGCTCAGTGTTAAGTACATATATAGCACTGAAAAGATATAAAAAGCAGGTGCAAAGCTCACAGGACATTTCCGTTGTCGCACGACAAACATTATCTTCCATCCTTTGTGGATTTCGTTCTGGTTGCGATACTTTGTTTGAACAGGACATCCTGATGAGGGAACTCGCACCTGAGGCCTACTCCCTCAATCTGTGTGTGCACAGTGTTACACAACCAACACTAGAGGGCAGAGTTCAAAAATAAAACATAACTGAAGAGAACAAAAAGTCCAAAAGTGGAGGGGCGTGTTGGCAAAAGTTTAACGTTCACAAGAACACACTCAGCAAGCAATTCCTCACCGATCTAATCGCCTAAATGTAAAATGCATTTAGAACTCTGTTAAGGTGGATATCTGAAATTAAGCTAGATCACTGGACGTACGGTATGTAACACCCAAGTATGAGGTACAGCTTCGAATTCTCCAGACAAGTGAAAGTAGAAAAGTATAAACTCTGAAATGTAAGTTTGACAGAATGAAAAATATAAAATCACATGGATTTAGCTGGACTTCAAGGCAACTTAGCACCACTTACCACCCAGTGTAGGAAAACATTAGCAAAAGCGAACTGACTAATCTCCCAAAATGTCACAGTTTGTAATGATAAACGCTAACATTTAGAGAGATTAGGAATAAAGCTGTTGCGACACACACTTCATATTTATCTTAGCAGGTTGTATTGTGGCTCCAAGCTAATTCCAGTTAATTATCGTCAACACCTTTGTTTCTGTTAATCTAGCTGAATGTTGATCGCTAGCTGTGACAAAAGAAACTAAAGAGATAACTGCAGATTGTATGTAGCAGACAGATTTTAAAGTAAGGCATGTTGGGTCTTGTTCTCAAACACATTTATGAAAGTTTAGACTCTTTTGAACTTAAATGCTTTAAAAAAATACATAAAAAAAGTAAGTAAAAAGTTACTTTATGATTATAGAGAACTGGAGCGGTGTTGGAGAATGTAGCACGGCGGTTTCTCGGCTTGGGAGGTAAGTGTCAAAGTCCATAATTCTCAAAGTATGAAATTTGGTTAAATTCAATGCACAAAGTCTGGAGAGATTCCCGGGTCTGAAGACCTACTGCTATAAAGTAACACTGGAGACATGTTCCATAAATTTTAAATAAAGCCCGAAGAGAAAATTCACCATATCAGCCATTATATTTTTCTTTAAATTTTGTGGAACTGCCAGAAAAAGCACCTTTCCGACCAATCCGAATCAAGAGTTCGACAGCACTGTGGTGTGAAGAACTGTAACAGCTATATCCGTGTTCACGAAGGATACTTGTGACATCATTAAACCTAAAACACTTGCGTACCAGGGACCATGTCTCGGAGAACAAATCCACAGCCAAAAAAGATCCCAACGTACCACAATAAAAGGTTTCTTTTTTTAATCTTTATTCACATTGGCATACATAATTAGTCATACATGCGGTTTTGTTTAAATCCCCCTCACATTTGGAAGCCAACTTGGAACATGCTTTAAAAATCGTACCCACAACACTGTAAGACTGTAAAAGTCATCATATCCAGCAAGGAAGAGAAACCTGAGAAAATGCATTTTCAGATCACAAGCCACCAACATACACATTATTTTGTGCATAAAAACATGTAAACACGCAACTTTCTAGAAATTCAAATATTTAACAGGTAAAAATCCTGCAGCAGTTTATAGAAGAACGCAAACTGTGGTGCAATGTTAGGTCAAATTCCTAAGAAGTCCCAAACAGGACAACAATATTGCATTGTGTAAAAGGTTCATCTGCCCCGCACAGTGTGCGCGTTCACAGTAATGAGGTTATTGACATGGAAATGAGATCATTAGTCAGGGTTATGGTGAATGTGAGCAGCACATTTGGCATCACTTGAATATATTACCAATAAATAGACAACACAAAAACACGCCCTAGCTGCCAGGCGTAATGCTTTTTTTTTTTTTTTTTGTCCGCAAGACTGAACGTGTTTCACGGCTTAATCTCGCCATACAAAAAAAAAAAAACCCAAAAAAACAAACAAACCAAAAACTACCCTTCAAACAAGGCGAGTTTCTAACAGTCACAGTTTAGTGTACAGCTTATGTGTAAATTACTGCAAGTAGTAGATGTCACAGAATGACAAAATAAGACCTCTCAGACCTTTTAAAACAAACCAATACTTTGAGTTTATGTGAAGATATATGTAGGATATTACTACAGGGGAATATTTAAGAGAATTCCAGACACTGAAGTTGTATGATATGCACTCACAGGCCACTTTAATAGGAACACCTGTACAGCTGATCATTCATACAATTATCCAAATCAACAAATCATGCAGATAATAATACACACACAGGTCAAGAGCGTTACTTAATGGTTATTTTCTAGTCTGGGTGTCCCGCTGTAGCCTCAGATTCCTGTTCTTGGTTGACAGGAGCGAAAGCCAGTGTGGTTTTCTGCTGTCGTACCCCATCTGCCTCAAGGTTTGGCCTGGTGTGCGTTCAGGGATGCTTTTCCGCCCACCATGGATGTAGAGTCAAGAGTCATTATTTGGGTTACCGTAGCCTTTCTGTCAGCTCAAAACCTGTCTGGCCATTCTCCTCTGACCTCTTAACAACAAGCCAATTCTGTGTAAACCCTAGAAGCTGTTGTGCTTGAAATCACTGGAGGACTGGAGTTTCTAAAACACTCAGTCCAAACCAAGAACCTTGTGTCTTGCACCAAGAACCACACCCCAGTCAAAGTCATGGAGATCTCGTTTCCCCTTATTCTGATGGGTTATATGAACATGGAGAGAAGCTCTTGACCTGCAGCTGCATGATTTTTTTTTTTTTTTAAATCACATGGCTGATTGGATAACTGCTTGAATCTGCACGTATACCTCGTACACCTTAGGTGTTCCTAATACAGTGGCCAACCAGCATTTAACACTAACAATATACACAAAATAAAAATGACTACAAAGGGCTGATAAGAAACCCCTACTACAGACCCAATACAAAGCTACCTAATAAATGTAAACACAAAATAGGTGACGTTTACAATGTCAACAGTAAATTCATGCAGAGTCCAAAGCAAACACTTCTTTCCCAAGGGAGAATTTAACCTGAAAAGCTCTCTCTAACAGTCATGTGACTCTGCCTTGAGGCTACGCTGTCGTGAGAGCGGAAATAAAGACCTGGCAGAATATCTGTCCTTTAAACCCGCAGATATTGGAGTCTAAGAAGACGTCGGGAATAGATACAGATGATACAAATCCTCCTGAATAAAGAAAAGTTACCGTAATACTTCAGAACCGTTTTCCTATTAAGACCTATTTGAAGGCACCTCGTTGCTACTCAGCTTAATGTTTCGCACGGAGGTTGGACCTTCAGCAGAACGCTGGTATTCGTTAGGTCATTAGTCGTTAGCTCTCCTCATCCCACATGCACAGCTGTTTGCGTGGCGTGTAGAAATCGAACCGGTAAGCCTTGCTGCAGCTCCTGATCCCGCACTTGTACGGGTTCGGCCCATGGCTCCGGCAGTATTTCAGCATGCAGGGGTACCACTCCAGACTCAGGGTGTAGCTACACGAGCACGGCTGCCACAGATCCGTAGTAGCGCTGCAACTTAGCAGGTCTGCACTCTCATTCTGGGGGAACACTCTGAATACGGAGCCTTCCACACCTGCAGAGAGATTTTATGCCATTCTCAAAGACTGAATAAAAAATAAATAAAAATCCCGACAGAGTAAATGAACCACAGACGCACTTTTGGAAGGAGTCCCCAGTGTCAGTGGTAACGGTGTAACTTTATGTTGTCCAACACATGAAGTCTTTCAGGACAGAAGGTTTTGCAGACAAGCTGCGTTTTTTGTTGTTGTTGTTGTTGTTGTTGGTTTGTCTTTTGTCTTAGTAACTTGTGTGAGCAAAAACAGGAAGTAAAGAAATGACTGTTTATAGCTTTCAGTGTGTGAGTAATAACAGGGAATAAACTGTTTAGACGATGGTCCACAACATTAAATCTACCTAGCAATGAATCAAGAGGTATGATGTGTCATTTTATTCATAGCTAGCTGGGAAGGATATAATAGCTATGGTATAAAAGGAAAAAACCCATTTTGGGACGTGGAAAATAGTTAGCATTGAGGTAGTCACCGGTAACATGGCTTTGCGACGGTGGTCACATAATACCGCCCCATTGACAGCATGCCCAAAAATCCCTCATATATCAACTAAACATATTTAATGTTTTTCAGTGTGGAGGTGTCCTTAACACCTAGCTATATTTTAAAGTTTGGGAAATTTGGAGAAGTGTTCTGCTTGAATCCAGACTCTGGGACTTTGTATAATCTCCCTCAGATGTGGCTGGAGGGAAAATGGCAGCATCCTCTTTTTAATCGTAGCACTCTATTTTTGCGGTTGTTTATACTGATAACAATAAAATGTTCCGCTTGCATACATCATGCTTTGTTGATTACTTCCCACCCCTGGCTTTGATCCTCCTACTCTTCTGAAAGATTCTCAGGAATGCCATCAGTCAGCTTACACAGGGTAAAACTGAATGCCATTCTAGTGCCATCAAATACATCATCTGCCCAATGGAACGTCATTTGAGGGTCGGCCACATTCATGAGTCAAATCATGAGGTCTCCAGGGATCCACCTCAGTTAAATGTTCTTTCAGGTTTTCCCATTCGTTTTCATACAGTCGTAGCCACTGGTGTATGAAAGAGCATTACTCATGACTATGGTAGCTCAGCACAATGAAACAGTCTATGCATTGGTACAGGTCTTTAATAAGGGAGTGCCCTCCGCATCGCAACACTAACCCTTTTCTAGCCAGTATCTGACGTCCTGCTCCCGCGTGTAGACGAAGTCTCGGGCGTCTCGGCACACGCTGTGGATGTGGGAGCTGAGGTGCCAGGATAGAGTCAGATTCACCGCCATGTTCATCCTCATCCACTCTAGACCACGCTTTTCCTCGGCAGTCCGCACCACGTGAGGGTTTTTCTGGAATGGTTTAGTCAATAACACAGCATTTTAGGGCATATTTTAATGGATAATCAGTTGGGTTTTGTTTGTTTGTTTGTTTGTTTGGTCGGTCTTACCAACATAGAACAGACTGACCTAAAATTCATGCTAACAGTTAAAAAAACACAAAACTAAACTAATATCCACCAATTGTTTGTAACGCTAACGGCTAATTCTCATTAATCACGATGGTTTGCACGGATTCTTTTAGTGCATCAGTTTGATCCATGTCTGACCTGTCTCAATCTGACCATGGCCTCACTTGGGATGATCTCTCCATGTTCTAGCCTGCTGATGAAACACAGGCCTTGGTAATGTGTCTGGCCCCGCTCCGGTTCCCCCAGCACCAGTGCCCGCAGGATCTTCACATGCTGAGAGAGAGAGAGAAAAATTACCATCAAGAAAGAACCAAAACAACATGGACTGATCCTTCAAATGTACTCATGCTGGTCCATAAAAATATCAATCAAGTCATGGTAATCTATAGCTGTAGAGCTTTGTATACATAATGTTGAGAGATTGATGGCTGTTTGCAGACCTTCATAAACATGAACAGCAATTCATCTGACTGACATATGTGGCCAAGTACGTTGTTCAAGGAGGAATCCCTGAACTTGCCAAGATTCTGTCAAAGAACTGCCTTCTCAGCCTGATTTTAATTTGGGGAATGCAAATAGAGTGGTTCAACTTGTTTAACTAACGATGTGAAAACTGGCATATGGACAATTCAAATCATGTACAAAGCTGATGAGTTGAAATCTTAAACAGAATATTAAGCAGAAACCAATAGTGAAAAGGTGAGCCACATCGGTTACGTAAATAGATTTCCTTATCTTAAATATGCTGCTAAATTATCCAGAAGGCTTTTAGGTGAAAAGTCAAACATGGGCATAGTCTCTCAAGCTACAGTTTCCCTAGAGGTATGCCTAAAACCAGCAACAGGGTTTTCCTGCTGTCCATGAGCAAGTATGCAAGGGTATCCTAGTTATTTGCTACAATCATAAATCAATTGATTGATAAATAAAATAGGTTTTAAAAGACATGATAAGACATTTTTTTTTCCATCCACGTCTCACTGTTGGTTATTCCTCCCTATACACCTAATAGTCTGTTTACGGACAGTCATTCAGATTACAGCCACCAAGATCCTGAAGCTTGTGGCCAGCTAAGTGTACAACATGCATCAGATTCTCTGTTGTAAGTGGGTGGAGCTTTTGAGGCTAAAAACTATCATGGACCTAAAGTTGCAGACAATCGAGGTCTCAAAGTTGAACAGCTGACTAGGAAACTTGAAACTCAAACCCAAGCTCCTTCTCTGACCCCAGGGACTTCAGTTGCCCTACAGACCCACACTTTGTCTGGGGTACGGCATGGTAAGCTCATTTATATGGAACACCGAGTGCACTTTGAAGCTATATTAGTCTGCACAAGCTACTTTTTCACTAGAGCCCAACGTGCTGCCTTACTCCTAAATCCAGCAAACAGCCGGCTTTCAAGGCAAAGTAGCAGGAGACAATAAATACGAGTGTAATGAGAGAGGTGACATTCTTAAGACCCCCGAGAGCTAATATTGGACCTTTTAGCTTTTAGGGAAGGGAGCAGAGGTACTAAAAGGATTGATGTTCAAGCACAACATACTTTGGAGGAGTTTGGTGGGAAGTCACAGTGTTGAAGCGCTATACTAAGGAAACGGTCATGGAGAAGAATTTGACCCCTGGTGCCATATTACTGGTTGCTGCGGAGAAGACTTGAAAGATAGTTACTAATTCTGCCTTTTCAGTGCATCGGTGGTGCACACTCACATGGTAGCTCTGGAAGGAGCCAAAGCATTTAATAGTTAAGAGAAAGAACAAGGAGAAGGAAAACATTAAATGGTTAAAGAATACCACTTGGTACTCTGAACAACACTGAATAAAGCCATCAAGCACAAAAGCAGGGAAAGCAATCAGTTTTCGTTTTTGCGATTATGGAAATCAAAAGCAGTGCTATCACGAGACAACAGCAGGAGTAAAGCTTTAACTGACTTCTTTGAGCACTCAATTTTAAAATGACACCAAACACTGAATTTTTGTTTGGTTTTGGCTAGCAGATATTTTATCTTGATTGGTTTTAAAGTGACGTCAGGCTGCTTGTGTCAGATTTGGCAACCTTGCTCCTGCTGAAACGTGATCACAGTGGTCAGTGGCAACACATTCAAAACAAATGAAAATACCAGGTGAAGAGATATTCATCTCAGATTGCCAGATATGGAAATTAATGCCAAGTCTTAACTGGGCCTGAGCTTGTTACTTCACAGAAAGCACTGGAAGTGCTGAAGACTTTTATCTATACCACAAGCTGAGGCCCTAATGGCAGAAAGTGACCTGTGCATATAGATAGGGAAAAAAATGAATTTCCATACATGGCTTACATTCCAGTTGACTAAATGGTCATTCCAAGGATATTCTTTAAGGAGTCCTTAATTATGGGGCATGTGCTCATCTCCGGATCATTCTGCAAATGGACTGCATGACATTTCATCTCAAAACAACCTCAAAGGCTAAAAAAAAAAGGACCAAGCCCTACCGACTTGGCTACCTGCCCTTACACGTGCCACTCCAGTCTGAGTTGACACCTGACCTAGGAAAAAGAAGTCAAATTTGAATTAGTGTGGGCAAAAAGCTCAACCTAACACCTAGATGAGTAATGTGTGTGGTAGAGGAGGATTTTCACTAATTGACCCATCTACTTTGACTAAGCTTGACTGACACTTCCCTATATACATGCAGTTTAGCCTGTGGGGTAGAACCTGGTAAATGTTTTGATTACAGGTATACCTAGAACACCATTTCCTGTTCTGAAATGGCTTAGCTGTGCTGCACAGCCATATAATAACAACTTCTAGTTATGCAGGAGTTAGAAATCACCAGCTGCTGAATGAACCAGATGAGAACATCATATGCATGGAGGTATGGAGACCAACCCAGCTGGAGAGAAAAGAAGAAAAGACACTCTGTTCCAGCAGAGTTTGGGGATACATGATACAAGCTCCAGCTAATGTGTTACAAAAAATGTACCAAAATGCATTACTGCATTGGCAGTAATCAAAGACACCCTGTAAAGTGGATCGTTGAGGTCAGGATTTGTTGATTATCAGGAGAAAATCATCAGAAATGGTTACATAAGTTGAGAAAGGGTGCAGATAGGAAACATTCCTCAAGTGGTTGAAATATACCAAATGCAATGATTTGTTAACTATAAGTAACACGGAATTTTCATAATAAGCGTGAATGATCCTGAACCTGAATTTTTCCCCCTTAAATAATTTCTTTTTGGTGCTCTGACATTAAAATAGGGTCCGAATTAGACATTCAGAGTCAAAGATATACATACAGCATACCTAATATTTGGTTAAATTTCCTGTAGCAGGTTTCACCTTGATCAAACACTTGGCAGCCAACAAGCTTTTGCAGAATTCTGGTTGGATATTTGATCACTCTTCTTGGTGGAGTTCAATTAAATGTGTGTGTTTCCTGGCATGGACTTGACTTTTAAGCACAGGCCGCATATTTTCAAAAGACTCAAGGTCAGGGATTGCTTTAAGCTTAATATGAGCCAACGTTAGTAACCAGTGTTTGGGTTCATTGTCCTGTGGGAACATCTAGCTGTGTGTGTTTCAACTGTCTAGCTGATGGTTTGAAGTTATGAAGTTACTGAAGAATTCTGAGGTTCTTCATTATTCCATCCACTTTGTGCAATGCAGCAGTTTCACTGGCAGCAAAATCACCATGCTTCACAGCTGGTACAGTGTTCCTCTATATCGCTGGTCAGTCTGGCAAAAAAACCTCTCATCTTAAAGCTTTCTTGGAACTTTCTAGTTCATGGCAAGCCTGTGCCGTGATGGTTCCTGTGTTGTTCCTGAACCATCTTAACCAGTTTCCTCTCAGCAGAGGGTGACAGCTCCTCCAGCAAAGTGGATTGGCAAAACACCTCACAATAATTTGTACAGTTGTTTGTACAAACTGATGATCTTGGAATCTGCAGTTGTTTACAAATGACTGAGTTAAATCTAAATAAATGTAAATCTACTTGTTTGTAAATCATTTTGTATGCATATAGGAGGCTCTGTACAGAATGGGGTAATATATTACTGTGAAAAATGACAATAAACAATCTATCTACTTTCTCAGATCTGCACTGAGCTCCTTGGACTTTGTGTTTGTCCCATGGCATCGTGTACTGGTCAATCCAATGACTACTGTCAAACAAACCCTTTTTATGTTAGCATGAAGAAGCTACCAAGTGTAGTCAGTCATGATCACTAGCAGGAAGATAGGAGGCTTTGGCCATGGCAAGTTAAAAGACATTTTGGACCTTTCAGCATTGTTGAATTAATCATCTAAGTGGATGTATGAATAATTCTAACGCTGTATAATTCTGACCCTTTGTTGATTTTTAGAAAACCCAAAAGAAATTAAAACTTCTGCTCCAAAATCTTGTTGTTGTTTTTTTTCTATTAAAGATGTATGCTCTACAATCGTTTGGCCACAGAAAATGAATGTCATTACAAATCCAATACTGAAGTTCACGCAGATGACATTAATGCCCATTTACATGAACTTCTGACCACGATTCTGTGTGCATGTGTGTGTGATTGAGAGAGAGAGTGAACAGCAACATTATTGAGATTCATAACTGTATACAATCACTGTACACTGCATTCACATTACAGTGGACCCTCGGCTTGTGAACGCATTGGATGGTGAACAAATCGTGGTACGAACTAAATTCCTGAACAGATTTTGTACCGACCAACGAACAAATCCTCGACTGACGTACAAGAAGCCAGCCCACGCTTTGCAGCACAAAACCTTAAGTTCCAATCGAGCACTCGTGGTGTGAACGTGTTCAACACATTTTTTATTTATTTATTTATTTAAAAATCAGCCTTCATTATGGGTCTCAAGAAAGTGGAAATGGTAGTGAGAGTAAGAAGCCTAAGCGTATAACAGTTGAAATAAAGAA
>JAQLOM010000017.1:11319141-11329896 GCA_030068315.1 Chrysichthys thysi
CACACACACACACACACACACACACACACACACACACACACACACACACACGCACACGCACACGCACACACACACACGTGCATGCTTGCAGTGATGGTATGAGTGAAGCATTGAATGTTCTTATGTGTTTATGTGTAGTCTCGTGACGGTGTGTGTATGACCCATTGTACTATATGTTTCTTTATGTGATGCTTATATGTGTAGGGGGCATTTACCAGGACTTAAAGGACTACATGTTCAACATGGGACATGGGGTGCATTTGGATCAGTACATTAGAAAATAAGATTGCAGCATTTGTTTAATAAAGCTGCAGAGAAAATATGCCACACCAATGCACTACTTTTTTAGTTTATTAACACAATGAAATTGTACACTTGAATGAAGATACATGCTCAGTACCAAAGTAGTTCCATACGGTATTTTCCTTACATCTTTTGTACTTTGTTCTGGGAAAGTACATAATCTGTACCTTTAATTTTCCTTAAATGTACATCAGTGGTCCGTAAAAGCCCTCCTAAAATTTAGGTACCTAAAATTATTCTGAAAGGTATATGGTACATAGTAAAGGTATAGAAGATGTAGCCTTGATGGGTCCACTCTAGGCACAAAGAAAAGTACAATTTGGTAGCTTTATTTTCTTGAGATTGTACCATAAGCAAAAGCATCCCCTGTTTAGGTTGCAGGTTTTCCCCCCTCTTCAAGTCCACTGAGCACATGGAAACAATCTCGAACCCAGGACATTGTTGAATAAGCTAACCCCCTGGTATCCCATCATACATTGGTTCACCAGGAGGGACAGGAAGCCCAGGCCAAATAGAGCATGAAGAGATGTCGTCTATTAAAGTGATACAAGACAATACAAGTCGAAACAACAAATTTGGTCATAAAAATATAGTTGCATCTATAAAATGTCTTCTCTTAACCTGGAGCAATAAAAAACAAAACAAAACAAGAAGATTCAGCTGAAAAAAAAGTTTATTTCGTTGTTTTTGTTAACATATAACCACGTAGCACTTTCAAAAAACAAAAACAAACTTTAAACTCATTGTTCACTTCGCATCACGTCATGTCATCCCATATATATATATATCACCTACAGTATCTTTCCATAACCTAACTAGACTGAAACAGTGTTATAATTTAGAATAACAGGTAATTTTATCCCGGCGTCTTCACTCGTTTGTTGTTGTGAGATGCACTGAATGGGCTAATAAAATTTAGACCTAGAGAATTCATTCCGAATGACAAGCTAGTCATGCGAAAGAGGACGAAGGGAATGAACTTTCGACATAACCTGGATAGTTTCAGACTAGAGTTTTTATCCAAGGTTTTGCATGCTGTGTGCCTAAATAATGGATCGCTTGTGAAGGATAATTTCATTAACAGAGATAAAAGAAATGCCTGTTTATTTGGGTCGCTTTTTGGATTGTGGTCAAGCCCACGTTACTACTTACACAATATTTCCTCTGATGTTCTTCAAACACCTCCTCCTGTGTCATTCTCATACTTCGTAGAACTTCTCTCCCTGTTTATTGAACACTCTGCAGGGAGAAGTTAGACATTGGGCAACGCTGGTGTCATTGCCAGTGCAGTAACAATGGTGTTTGGATAATTTTGGAAAATCAAAGATCTCAGTCAGTTTGCGCAGTAGGTATCTAAAACATGGGAGAGTCGTGATTACCATGAAAGCTGGTATGAAAGCAAAGGGTACAGATGGCAGACAAAAGGCCTAAAGTGTCTGTACATCACTTCTGCCTTTCAAATGCTGTAAGTGGGAATTTGCAAGTTGTAATAATCTGTATGTAATGTAATGTAATACATTACATATAATAAGTAATAATCTTAATGAACCACCTTTTGGTCACTAGTACAAAAAGTAGGCGAATAAGACTGTATTTAATCAGGAGCCAAATATCAAAAGGGAAATTTGAAATTTTCTTCTTCATCAATCATAACATTGGAGCATTCCCTAGGCAGGCTGATAGAAGTGATCCATGTAGTTCATAGTACCATTTTTAGTGTCTTTTTCTTGTACTTGTAGCACCATCACCAGGCCAAAATTCACACTTTAAATACATTTAAAAAAAAAAGAGAGTTGGCAAATCAATGTGGGATAAGAAGAGCAAAACAGTTCATGTGCTGTTGTAGGAAAATAATCAACATCATGGTGGTAACAGTAACCCCTGTCCATGCTGGGATTCAACACACCACCACTGTTGTCGATCATTTTCTCATAACAGCACAAAGTGTTTCATTCCTTGCGTAGTATTTTATAGTGTACGAGTGAGTTTGGACTTCCAACTGCGCATTCAAATTTCTTCTTCTTCTTCTTTTTTTTTTATATATGATTTTCCTAGTTATTTCAAAGTTTTCTTATGTCTATGCATATTAAAGGTCTTGAGGCTGGTGGCAAATTTGAGCCTCCGTATTCCCATCTGCGCAAACAACAACAACCTGCTTAACAATCCACAAACCTCTTCAGCGTGTATAGAATAGAGCGTGCTCTTAAGGCAAATCGCATCCAGTGCTCACATGGAAAAACCGGCCACGACCACTTCGCACGCCCTCACACATTCACAGCACAACATGTAGCATTTCAAGCCGGTGTAATATATCTTCCCAGGTTTCTCAGAGTGGTCCGGATCAATAAGTATGCCTGATCAAAGGGTTTTGTCTGTGAGGGAAAGAAAAAAATGACATGAAAGAAAGAGAAAAAGTCAGAGAGAGAGAGAGAGAGAGACACAGAGAGAGAGACAGGGAGGAGAGTGAAATGTGGAGGCTGTCACTGTATACAGTAATTTCATCGCTCCGTCAGAGTAAAGTCAGTGTAGGAGTTGCAGCGTGCTCGTGGCGACCCTTCATACACAGCATTGCCAGATTGGAAGATTTACATCCAAGATAGTTTGCCAAAAACGTCATGCTGGAGAAATCCCAGCTATATTATATACTAATCAGTAAAAGTAGGATATATTATATGCCACATGCAACATGGAGACATTAACAAGGTCTAACTGGAAGGAAAATGATGGAATCTGGCAACATTGATTTCATGGCTCATATCCATAAGTAATCTATGCACACCCAAGCCTTGTTGACCCACGAGAAGCATGGGAGATGGGACTCGAACAGGCGAAGCACTGAGAGATGGTGAAGCTGTGGAGAAGCAGCGCTGCCGTTCAGGTTGCTATGGGAAACCGAGGGAAAATTCATATTTCATAACTCCCCCACCCCCGGCCGTTTTGCTGGCTGTGTGGGAGCTGGGAAGCGTGGGCACTGAGTGGGTACAGGCCCTCATTCCACAGTCTTGTTCAGCTTAATGCACACAGACACGCAGAACTACAACTAAAACGGAGCAAAAACATGGATAAAATATTAGATTTTGACTCTAATAGCTACAGTGTGAACTGTAGTATCAAAAAAAAAAAAAAAAAACCCAACCAAAACACATAAAACCCTCTGATATGACTGAATGATTACAGATTGTAATTCATCAAAACGCTGGAATTTTTCAACATGACCATAACATGTGAGAAAACATTTAGTGGTTGCTTTTAAGTAAAGCATGCCTTTAAAAGGAAAATAACCCACGATGGGACGGGGTGATGACGCGGAGTTAGTGTTACCACCCCACATTTACTTAATTTTCAAATAACATCACATCCTAATGCTAATGTTGTTTTTTTAGATTAATACAAAGATAGTTTACTTATTAAAATGTTATTTACTTATAGTGTATGTTTTTAACCATCTATAGCAGGGGTGGGCAACCTGAGCCATAGAGAACTGTTTTTTGGGATGACCTCTCAATTAGCCGATAATAAAGCTGTTAAGGACTGTGGGAAGCATCTTTTTTAATGGCTGATAGAAAGGTCAACCCAAAAACCTGCATCCCAACTGGATCTTCATGGATCGGCATGCCCATCCCTGATCTAAAATGACTTCTAATTTCATGGGACATCCCTAAAACAAGTCAAGTTCCTGTTTTTACTTACGTTACAGCAGCAACATCTCGTTAAAGCCTCTCATCTTTTTCCTCTCTCTTGGAGGAAGAGCTTGTCGTGTTGCCGTTTCTTGTGATGGAAAAGTCACGAAGTGGAAAAGTTGCAGCCTTATCCCGGACTGCCACAAAACACCGATACTGGAGACTTCCAAAAACGTTAAATAAACGTCTCCTCACAGAAAACACCTGTATCCGACTGGGAGCGTCCACCCTGTGAGTCTCTTTGCACGTTGTCACTTTAGAAATGACAACTAATTAGAATTAGTGCATTATTATAGAAGTTCGGGAAGCATCCAGGATTACGTTCTGTCCGAGCTCTTGTGATCCAAATGAATCAATGAACATTTTGTGGCTTTGGATTTTGGCCAGGATTTTACTCACGTAAACATCTATGGCCCATGCACACACGTGAGGGAAATGGAAATGAGTGAAAGTAAGATCCCATGGATCTTAGGTTCACAACCCGTCGGCCTGAGCAGCCAAGACCCTGTGCATTTTCACATTCTTCCTGACCTTACACACCTGACCCAGATCATCAAGCGCTTGCTAATGAGCTGCAGGGATGGATCATGTGTGGTGCAGAAGAAAAATTTGAAACTGCAAGGTGTAGCAGGTCAGGCAGGACTAGACGTGAGAAACGCTGATCTGAATACTGCGCTGAACACACATGTCCCTTCACTGCTTGGACAAAGGAGCAGAACAACAGTATTAGGGGCCATGGATTTATAAAACAGATGACCATCATATTGAAAAGGGTTGAATTAGATTTTTATTTTGTACAGGTAGATGTGGGTGTAATATTTTCTAATAGAATTGGCTTTGAAGCAAAAATTGCTTCAGTACGACCGTGTCCATTTTACGTACGTCGATGATGACGATGTCCTGGTTATTGTCGTCATTTTGATTGAAATTTAGGAGACAGCAGAAAGCCGAGGGTACGCTGTCACACTAATGATAGTGATGTGGACGTCCTGTATACCAAAGCAGACTGCAAGCTGTGCTCTGTGAGAATCTGAGGCGGAGAAAATATAACACAAGTAGCTTGGGGGGAAAAAATACAGTACATCTTACATATAAAACTCAGCACAAACTATGCTGGCTACAAGAGAGAAAAAAAACCCCCAGAGACAACACTAGGTGAGTGAAAATACCAGCTCTTACCCAGTATGTTGTTCTTCAGGATTGGTCTCTCTACTGAAACCCCACTTGATCCAACATGCCCAAATGTAACTAGCTAAAGCACTCCATTTAAAATGAACTAGCTAATCTTAGAAATATCTGGCGGAGATGCTTAAACACACAAACACACGTTCATGTATGCTTTTGGCCACTTAGTATATAAACCAGGGCATCATGAACAGAGCTGAATAAAATATCCTATGACAGCCCATTGGTATCTGAGTACCAATCTTATTTAGAATAAATGAATACAGGGGTCCTCGAGTTACGACACAGTTCCGTTCCTGCAACAGTGATGTAATCCGAATTGTGGTGTAAGTGGAAACACCCCCTAGCCTAAGTCACTTCCCGATCCTAACACAGGTGTACAATCATCATCTAGAATATAAAAACACAACTAAACCACAGAAAAAGGAAAAGGACATAAATGTCCTGTCCTGTAATTTATTTTTGTACGTTTTTATGTAAGCGAGCGGCATAATGTACATAGGTATACTAGTGATCATCACACGTGAAACACAGCGCAGCACGACATGACACAGTGAAATTACTTCTTGGCATTCGACCCATTCACCAAGTGAAGCAGGGGGCAGCCAAACAGTGCAGCGCCCAGGGAGCAGTGCTTGGGGACGGCACTTTGCTCAGGGTACCTCAGTGTACCTTGTTGATCCTGGGCCTTGAACCCACAACCTCCCAATTGAAGGGCCATTGCCCTGAGCACTAGGCTACCACTGCCCCATAAACTTAAAACGTCATATGTCGAGACTGTCGTAACCCGAGGACCTCCTGTACATGTTAATGAAATGGCTTTGTAGGCCATTTCCTCACAACATGATCTTCATGAAATTCATAATGATCCCATATAACGCCATATCCAAAGTTAAAATCAGGCTAAGGAGTACGGTTTGTATCTCTTCTGACTCGGTTCATTTAAAACTTCATGAAATCTTCCCAAAAGTGCTTTTTTTTTGTTTTTTTTTTTTTACACCTATGTCCTTAAAGATATGTAGACATCACTTGGTCAGCCCTGTAACAAACTTCACTTAATCTGAAAAAGTATTGGAAGTATTGGGTATTAACACGACCACTGGGATTCAACAAAGGACGAGACTATTTTATACTTTTAAAAAGGAACTGTGAAGTTTGCCTGCATTTCTTGTTGCTTTGCCTTGCATACTTTCCTTTGACTGTGTGTGTGTGTGTGTGTGTGTGTGTGTGTGTGTGTGTGTGTGTGTGTGTGTGTGAACAAACAGTTGTGTTCAAAGTCTTTCCAGGGGAAAAGCAGGAAGCGATAATTACCACATGCTCTACTTTCTTCTGTCCATTGTGATTTGTGTACTGTAATTAAAAAACATGAGCCCTGGCACTCCTGCAGACTGATGAAAAAAATATCACACACGCACACGCACACACACACACACTAATCAGGAAGGCGAGAAGAAGAATAAAGAGGAAATTCAAGTTAATGGTGGCAAGGGGATGGTGGATTTGCTCAATTAAGGGAAAAACAGTTACAAAAGCAGATGCTCATTTGAAGTGGGATATTTACGCAGTTCTTGCAGCGTGAAGAGGCAGGAAGGTTTACTTATATCAAATAATATCATAATTATATAAAAATGAAATTAACATGTAATGAATGGTATTTGAGGAGCAAATTTGTCCCTGATTAATGGAAAAAAAATCTGTTTTGATTGAAGTTTGCCAGCAGTGTAATTTACAATGTAAAAACAACGCAAGTGTTCGGACAGTGTAAAAATGAAAAATCTGAATAAATAAATAAATAAATAAATAAATAAATTCAAAGGAAATCTTGTACAATGAACACCTCGACAGCACTGAATCTGAATCCTTTTTTTTCTCCGGTCATTTCGCTTTATTAAACGGGTAAAACAAAGACACACTAGAAAAGGCAGTGTAAACAAGTGCATACTTCTACACTGTAAGAATACAGGCATGGGAGGAGGGGTAGCGGGGTATGAGGGGGTGGGTGAGCACCAAATAAATAAATAAGGAAATAAAAAATTCACATTTTTGCTTGTGTTCTCAGAAGCGACAGAGTACTTTAACCCAGACGTTAATCACTGAAACAAAAATGAACTGGAAACTTTCCACTGAAGCTATGTAACATGCTGAGGGGCTATCGTGTGCCACAGACTACTGTCCAGACTCTATCAGAAGCAGAAGAGGAGTCAAAGGTCACTGATCCAGGCTTAGTTTCTAAGTTTACACTTGTATATATATATATTATACACTGAAAGTTTCTCTTCGACCTCTGGTTATTGCGGTGATGTGTGGAAAAACTGTCAGGGCGGCAGGGGATGTCCTCTCGCGCTACTTCTTATCCCTTTGTTTCTGGAACAGAGACGAGACTGTCAGCTTGAAGAAGGGTTGCAACATGGAACAAAACCAAACACAACTCCAAGGGAATAAATACTCATGTTATTAGAGTGGAAAAGAGGTTCATTTAAGTATCAGTGGTGTGAGAAAGATCAACAGGCTAGTTAAGAGACCACGACTTAAAGAGTAGTTACTAGAGTTTCTAGATCTTCTGAAAGAAGTGAGAGGAATGTACGCAGATGCAGAAGGCAAAAGAAATGAAAGCGAAAAATGAATATCTATGAAAAATCTTCCCTTACTGACGTAACGTCTCCAGGCTTTCTGCTCCATTTCTGCATTCGGATAAATAACTGACATCCACGTTAGAGCAAATCCATCGCAGGTTTGTCTGAACGTGTGACTCAAGGAAAACCTGATCTTCTGAATGAAAGGGTTTGTCAAACTGACAAGTTTGCTCACATTTAAACCGTGACCTAGAAGAATAATACCGAACAGTCCTTTTATTTATTTAAAAATGTTCACAATTCTGGGAGGAAAAAAAAATCCCAGATTTTCAATGATTTACTGTGGGTTTACAAAAGATAATTGGGAAAATGCCAGAGGCTCATAGATCATTTACCAACATTATTTTTTTCCTGCTTAATCCCTTCTACACTATATAGTAGAACTTCTGGGCCCGAACACTTCCGAACACGAACAAATCGTTTCCCGACCAAAAAATTCGCCAAAATCTTGCACCTGGTCATGACCACATAATCGAGTGACGAACAAACACAGCCCCGGCTGTTTTCCCCTTCCGCTTCGTACGCGCCAATGTTTTCCCATTTTCAGTTTGCGTCATGCGTACCTAACAAAGACGCACGTGGCTCTTTAATCGGTCTCGCTCAGACGTGTGTTCATTGGCTGTACAGTAACCTCCTCCCCGCCCATCTTCCTCCTCACTTCCTTAACGCCAGAAGTCGACTCATGCAAGGTTAGTTTTCTTGGTTGTTCACAGTAAGTTTTTGTACAATTAAGGATTGCTTAAAACTCATTAAAAAAATGTTCACAGTGAACGGTTCGTACGTAGAGGTTTGTGCGATGTTAGTTTTCTCTGTCGTTCAAGGTTTTTCATTTAGTTTACTAGTACACTATGCGTTCTATGGTATAATGAACTATTTTTGTGCTTAAAAATCTTTAAAAAACCAAAAGAACCTATAATTACATACAGTTCGTAGGGTCTGGAATGGACTAATTGTATCCAATGGAGAACATTCAATCCAATTGGATGGAATACAATCCAATGGAAAAATTAGGTTCAGGTCACAACCAAATCGGGTCACGAGTAGAGTTTTGGTCATGACCAGAGGTAGCATTATATTCATACATACATAACTGTATGTATATTTTATATTAGACTTTATATTTTGTAGATTTTTACAAATTGGACAAATATTTGGGCACAAATACACTTTTTGATTATTTGAGTTTTCCTATTACTTGCACCACATAAAATGCTTAATGAATCAGCAATTGAGCATTTTGAAAACTATGAGACACACCCTTCGTGGCCATGTTTATTCCGTACTACAGAAGGTGTGTGCAGAAAATTCTTGGCTCTAAAGCACATTAAATGCACTTCCTGTGCATCAACCAAACAGGCAAGAGCGTGGCCACTCCTGTGATCTATACTCCCATGCCATCTGTATTATCACCTAGCAACGAGTAATTAAGGCGGCATTGCTAGGAAACCGTTTCAGCCACGAGGAGGTCTACGGGGAAAAGATGAATCCCAGACACAACATGCTCTGTGGAGCTGGGTTCGAAATACTGCCTTATTAGATATCAGGTAGGAATTAGTGACATATACAAACTTGTGGGGGGGTTTCGTTACAGGAACGAAGCAGAGACAGGAGACTGCAGTGTGTGTGTGTGTGAGTCATGACACCTCTTATTATACATTTGCAATTATTGTATATACTGTACACATTTTTGTGTTATTGAACTTTTGGCATTTGTACTCCCTTCTGCTCCTAGTATTTTTCATTTTTTGTCCTTTTGTGCCACGCCAATTCTGCCAAGACAAATTCCCAGGATTGCGCACAAACATCAATAAGATCCTGTGTGGATTTCCATAACCTGCCTACAAGGCATTCTTTTGTTTGCGTGCAAACAAAAATCCACACTTTTCTCTATTTCTGCTATTTGTAAATGTGACATTTAAAAACTATGTGCGAGCTCCTCAAATCAGATCGAGCATTATGAGGGTGTGTTTTGTCTGTAAGAATACAGAGCTTAATGCTCTCCACAAGATATCATGGTCGAATTTGCACTATTTTTTTTTTTTGTGCTAAAGACGATAGGCATGGAAATGCTATTATAAAAGAGTATTAAAAAGGATTTAATATGCATGAGAGCCGAGAGCTTCTGTCATCCGGTACCTGCTGTGACAAGAGTGCCTGTAAAGTTCAGTAGCTTATACTCATTCAGTTGGAAAAGAGATGTACAGATATACAGGACGAATGAGAAATGAACAGAAAAACCAGTGAGTTATGCCACTGGGGGGATTTATTTATTTTGCTCCCATGGCTTGGTTCCACTTGTCCCCTCAGAGAGAAGAGTGGTTGCAAATCAGCAAGTTCTTCGGAGTGATCGGCTTTGCTCTCTGCTGAAACATTTCTTCCCTCGTACTGTAGGTATGGTCTCTTACAGGATGACCCTGCCTGAAGGCTGAGGTCATTGGGGCTCACTGATAATGAATGAGTATGAAACATGATAGAAATCATATGCTATGGCCTTCACAGTCCCTAAATCTCAAGCCGGGTGAACACCATCATGGTGGAGATTACCACCATCATCAGTAATCAACCACCAATGACGAGAATGTGTTTTTGGACTTGGTTCGTCACTCTGGTACCGTTCCACAAACCTGAAGAATGTATGCTAAAACAGACTAATGGAGTTCTGACACACCTGATGCTCCCTATAATGCTTTTTCTTTTAATTTGTTACCTATCAGTCGGTATTAGGGCTGCCACAAACGATTATTTTGATAGTCGAGTAGTCACCGATTATTTTTTGCGATTAGTCGACTAAACATTTTAACGGCGCACCCCCAACAACATTTTAACATTTTAAAAATTAAATTAGCAAAATACAGCTTTTTAAAAATTACTAACAGATACCATTTTGAAGCATTTAAAGTTTTGTTATCCTTCAGGATATTCTCATCACTCTCCTCCTGAACATTTCAACAATG
>JAQLOM010000017.1:11536452-11550768 GCA_030068315.1 Chrysichthys thysi
ATGTGTATATATAATTTATTTATTTATTTTATAGTAGGTAGATCGCTTAGACTTGGTCATGTTAAAAGTAGCTCGCGCGATGAAAAAGTGTGAGCACCCCTGCTACCTCATTTTGCAACCTTTTACTGGATGTCGCGCAGCTATTGCATATTTAATGGGGTACAATACAAGAAATACAGGGAAATGTGTGGCCCACTGGCAAAAGCTGTATGACAATTTGGCCCAATGAAAAATCTAATTGAATACCCCTGGTCTATGGTATCTCGTAGAGGTGGTCTGGGATGCATATGACCACATAATGTTTGTAATGCAAACATGCACGCACACAATGCATCCCACACCAGAATAGAAGCAGCTTGTTGACCATGTCACTGCACGAGGCAAAAAAAATACATAGCCACTGTGAGATCTGTCCACCGCTAGGCTAATAGATAAAAGCGATGCTCCAACAGTATTCCCCGGGCCACGTCTGCGAGACACAATGGACCCTCCACCTCTACTTAGCACTGCCTACTTGTGATCAAATCACCCAGGACATGATGGTAATGCTAGGTGTAAACAGGGCCTGTGACACAGTTGATTATAACTGCTTTACATAAATGTCCAGGCTTGCTCATTAGTCCTGTCCATGCCGTCCAGCACATAGGGTGTCAAGCAGCCCCCTGGGGCTCGATTGACATTTCCGTAGCTAAGTGCGTTCTACAGGTTGAAGTCGCTAGCCCCACGCCCACCCTCCCCTAACTTAGGACTCAGGTTCTTGCACAAACACACCCCTATGGGCAATTTAGGGTAGCCAGTCCACCTAATGTACATGTCTTTGGACTGTGTACATGTCTAATATACGTGTCTTTGGACTGTGTTTGACCCAGAGGAAACCCACGCAGCCACGGGGAGAACTTGCAAACTCCACACAGAAAGGTGCCCAGATCAACCCCGGGGACCGAACCCAGGACCATCTTGCTGTGGGGCAAAAGTGCTAACCACTTAGCCACTGTGCCACCCACTTACTTCTAGATATGTTTATAGATTAATAAGCTTTTATTTGGACCTTATATACCGTGACGCTGCTTTGTTGCAATGTCCATTGTTAAAAGCGCTATACAAATAAAATTGGATCGGACTGAATTGAACCATGGAGAGAAAAGCAGCTGATTGTAATATCCTTTATTGTCATTTCATCTGTCATTCATTTTGAAGTTTTGTTAACAAACCACACTATTGAAATCTTTGTAGAGGATCCATGGGATGGTTCACCTTCTATAACAAAAACAGCAGAAGACTGGCATAAAAATGTGCGTGACACCCTTCCTCTTGCACAAACAATGTATAAAATGTACTCGCTCATAGTCACTGAGGATGCATCCATAATTTCAGGTGTAATGCATTTCACGGTCCACTTGTGATCATTCGAAACGGATATTAATCCCAGGTGTGAACAGGGCCTCGGGTAGAGACTCGACTATGCTAGTTAGCAATCTACCAGATGACAGATAAAGCTAGTGCCAGATCACACAGACACCCTATCATGTTGTAGGAAACGATTGAAGCATATACAAAAAACAAACAAAGATACTCACAACTTCTTGGCTGCTGTTGAAGATTGATTTTTAATTATAAAGATTTACTATGTGCAAGGTTCTCAGGGTGGATTTATTTATTTATCTATCTATCTATGTATTTATCTATTTATTTATTTGCTTCCTAAAGGGTTGTAACTGTTTACGTCCTAATAGGGAAATAATGTTGTAGGGTTCCACATTCTCCGAGAAGGACAACCCAAGAACATATGAAATACTGGAATACTGTGCAATACTATACAAATGATAAATAGACTTGACTTTAGGACTGCTTTAGAATTTACACTATCAGCTTATTGCAGTGTACTTTTATTTCTGTTGGTACAGAGAAAAAAGAAAAACAAAAAGATGTCCATTAATTTCTATGGTTGGAAAGTGGCCTACGATGAGGACCACCACCTCAGAGCAGAACAAACACCTAAATCTGGCAGGAATTACACCATGTACCATGGCACCAAGGTCCAAGCAGCACGCCACATCATCCAAAATGGCTTCCGTCAGTCCCCAGATGGGATGTTGGGGCCTGGGGTTTACGTGAGCCGCAACCAGAAGAAAGCCGAACGCTACCCCCTGAACTCCACCTTCAACGACCGCGTGGTTCTGAAGCTCAGCGTTGACTGTGGAAAAGTCAAGAAAATTGACATAGACAACCACCCTTTGCAGAAGACCTGGCACAGCCAAGGCTACGACACAGCCTGGGTGCCACCCAACTGTGGTATGAAGGCTGTTCCCAGTGGCCTGGAGGAAGACTGCGTGTGGGACCCCAAACGTGTCAAGGTGTCCGATGTTGTGATGGCGCCCAATCAGACCATTTTGAATGAACTCAAGCAGTTAACCACCCAGGCATCTCCACAAGCCGCCGCCGCCGCCACCAACCAGCAAGTGTGCCAGCTGTGCAAGGGGAGAATCGTTCCAGCGCATAGCGTCCAGACCTGCTGGGGCTGCGGGGAAAACATTTGCACACTGATGACCAAACACAAGTGCAAGCACTGGGGCTAGGAAGCTGTTTCTCAACCAGGGTATGATGCCAGAAAAAATATGGCTGTATAACATTACTAGGGAGACGGTCTGATATAGTGATTCATTCATTGATTGATTCATTCATTCATCTTCAGTAAGTGCTTTATCCTGATCAGGGTCTCGGTGGATCCAGAGCCAATCCCAGGAACACTGAGCGTAACACACCAATCCATTACTGGATGTATAGTGATTTTTTTTTTTTTTTTTTCTTTTCTTTTTCTTTTTTCTTTTTTTCTTAAACAAGGTCAAATCCTTTGAAAGAAATACTCTTTGCCCTGACCCCAAATATACTGGTGTCATAAATTTTCCACTGTTCCTAAGCTAATGTAACTAACAAATAAGGGAAGCATACATATAGCCAACATTTTTGCATCATGCAAACTACACGCCGCAGCGGAGATCTGCAAAAGGAAATGGTAAGTCGGGAGGACGGCGGAGGAGCAGCTCGCACTTATCCAGTTGTCATGTGCACTAACTTGTGTAATAACCTTAATCAGGCAACATCAGGACACCTAAGTAATAATGAACTGCTCAGGAATTTCCTTTTAAAGTTAGCACAAGTAATCATTTTGACCGATTTACTCAAAACTCATGTGACCTAGGATGACCTCTACAAGCTTTCTTTAGTGCTGCCCAACAAAAGTGTTAATGTAAACCATATTTTGTAGAACAGTTTAACGGATTACTTCCTGAAAGGGATTTTGTAAATCCGTATAATGCACTCTTTCAGTGATGGGACTACTTTTCCAGAGGCACGCATACAATGTGGTCATACATGAACAGGATTGTTGTGTGTGTCTGACCGCCCCCAATCCTTGAGATGAGTCGTTTGCAAACAAATCGACTCTTTTGAATCGTTTCTGTAGCTGTAGAAATCACATCAGCTTTACTTCTGTTGTACAATTCTGTCAACTTCTGTTAAGCAGGGTTTCTTATCTGAGCCTGAAACCAAACGACATGCTAAGGGGAAAAAAAGGGATTATGCTTCAAAATGGCTTCCACTACTTAAAAAAAACCTGTGTGTGTGTATATGTATATATACACACACACACATATATATATATATATAATATATAATTTTTTCCCACTCCCATAGATAACACTGTGTGATCGAATACACAAGAAAGTGGGATGCCAAACAACACCACTGCGCTTCCCTTTTTTGTTAGCAAGATTTGCAAATTTGCAAACAATCAATGAATAAATGAATGAATAAATACACTTTCTGAAACCAAACATCTGGGGAATTTTGGGTTTTTAACATACCCGCTTGATTCTAGCACTTTCTTGAACTTGATAATTGAATACATCTTAGGTGATTTAAGTGAATATGGTGCTTTTGCTGAAAACTTTGCTGCTTTTGGGTACCACAGTTCGATTCGTTCCACTATGGAGTTCACTTCATTGTATGAATTACAAATCTATACTCACTTTTATATCCATCAAGCTGTCATTTGACCTGCAACTGGATCACCCACTTTTTTTTATTTTCAGGGCTGACTTTGAGTTTACAGGACTTTTTTCGTTTGTTTATTTTAGCTCCACCCACTCAGAATCTTTTCACTGAATCAGATCATTCGGATCAGCCCATCACCAGGACTCGACTCTTTCGGCTCACTGGACAAAGTTTGCGATGTTTTGGACGCAAATATATTTTTTGCCATGTATACTTCAAATTTTGTAATAAAGTGCGATTTTTAGTTACAGTATGATTACGACATATATAAGGGTCCCGAGTAGTCAAAATGACAGAATCATTCTTGGAAAATTTATGATTCTAGGAATGGGTTTGTTATTCATCACATGATAATATCCTTGTATAAAGACAGGATGCCAAAAAAAACAAAAAAACTTTTCTACTACTCAATATTCACTCTTGGGTATTTAGCCAAAGACACACAGATGGAACTCAGGTTCATTAAACAGCACAACCTTATTGCCTTCAGAACCCATATTGATATCTATGCAATTCTGTGTACATCACATTTGTTCTGTGATAACAAAATGTTTACACAATACGCCTGCAATGTGACATCCGCATACACGGACAAGGGAAATATTTCCTTCCGTTCAGTACCTTATATCATGTCTCGCCATGAAACAGTGATAATCCTTTTTTTAATCTTATACTGACAATCTGTCTTTTTTGTTGTTGTTTTTCTGAAGATGCGCTCCTGTTGGTCAGATCATAGTTTTGACTGTTGAAATGCAATGAATTTTACCACTCAGCATGAAAGAAATAAAAAAAATAATGGTGGAAAACCTTTATAAAGGAACGGTATTGTTTTTTTTTTTTTTTTTTGAGTGAACGCGTGTATCCTTGCACATTCATGAGATTATCCCATCAGCCGATCGTGTGGGAGCAGATCATAGAGACAAAGATACAGGTGAAGAGTTTCTGGTAATGTTCACATGAGGCATTGAGATGCAGCATCGGGAGGAAAATTTAGCCCGATGGTTCGTTTGTGTATTTCAGAAACTGATCTCCTTGGATTTTCACACAGAATGGTGCAAAACCAAAAACAAAAAAAACCAACCAACCAACCAAAGATCATCCAGTGAGTGGAAATTGAGTGAAGTGTGAGAGAGAAATCAAGAACAAAAGAGGTTTGAGCTGATGGGAAGACTAACTCAAATAATCACTCTTTACGACCGTGGTGAGCTGAAAAGCATCTCAGAATGCAGAACATGTTAAGACCTTAAGCTTAATGGGCTTCCAAAGCAGAAGACCACATGGGGTCCAACCAATAAGAGGAATCTGAGGCTACAGTTGGACACTGACTTGCTGAAGATGGAGGAGATATCACCTGGACTTTTTCTCATTCTCACCTGTCTAATCTGTGCCTAATGGTATCCTCAGATCCCTGTTTTTGGCTCAAGTCCACACAGACAGTGACAAAGCTCTGAGGTGGCAGGGATACTCGCTGTACCACCATGGTGCCACGGTCGGACGATTTCTGACGTACCTGATTAATTAGGAATGTAGGAACGGTCATAATGAGCAACACAGGTTCATGCCATTATCTTGGTTTAATTTGATGTTAAGAATACAGGGTTGAAGACACACAACGGACACAAATATTTTACATTTACAAGAAGTCCATAACCTGCACTGGTCCCGGATTCGGGTTAACAGTTTCGTTTTTTTTAATCACACACACAGTACAGCATGTCTTTTTATGTGTGTATGTGTGTGTGGCGTTGCCAAGCTGATCATTTAGTCGGTTAGGATTTGAAGATGTTAAGACAGGTAGTTGATTTCTCCATCATTGAGTTTTTCAGCTGCTCTGCTGCTCCTTGTGCTGTATTATCCCCTTAGCAATGAGGTCTGGGATCTCCACGGCAAGCCAGGGCCCGAGCTGAGGAGAGCAAACAACGTGACGCACGCTCAGCGTACAACAAACAGACTCTGAATCGGATCGCTCGAATAAAGACGTGACACTTACTCCCAGCGCCATCAGATGAGCCAGGCCGAATTTGGGCACGTTCCTCGCCCACAGTGGTTTGAAGTGATCCGTCAGGCAGATCTTCCCCCCTCTTTAAAATGAAATGAAACAAAATCAAATTTTCCAAAGCACTTTGGGTTCAGGTAGGAAACAGAAGAAGCAGTAAAAAAAAAAAAGAAAGAAAGAAAAAGAAAAACAGACCTGTACATCTTCGCCGTCTTGCCGTCTAGTTCAGGGATCGCCACTTCAGGCGCTGTGGCGGGATACGTGACTGGAATCTTAAATCAGAGTTGGATTAAAGAAACCATCACCCGAGAGCTAGTTTTAAGGAATGCACCGATCCTTAACAGGATGTGGATCTGAAGTGAAACGTACTTACATCGAATTCCATGTCAAATTCATACTTAAGAAGCTCGTGGATGTACCAGCATTTACCAAACCACCTGCAAAAAAAAGGCAATTTTATCCCACAATCCAGCCTGCTTTTTCAACCAGTTTTATTACCAGCATTGTAGATATTTTATAATGTTGTTGAATTTTAATTAGTTTGTGATGCTGCAACCAAAAAAAAAAAATAATAATAATAAATAAATAAGTTCACCACCTTTTTGGATATTTTCTCCCAGAACACTATTCTCAAGTTTTTCTACTGTATATATTCTACGTTATTAATCTGCTGTTATTCTATACATTCTCTTTATTCAGTTCTATCCAGCATTTTCCTTCTACCCAATTCTACTCATTCTGTTTTCCGCCTCATATTCATTACATTTTATTCTACCCTATTAATTATTGATCACTACTTTCTATTCTGATTATACACACACACAGACACACACAGTGAGACCTCGTCTCACGAGCTTAATTCACTCCGAGACCCTGTTCGTGACCCGATTTGTTCGCAACCCGAATCAGTTTTTCCCACTGAAATGAATGTAAATACAATTAATGTGTTTCAGCCCTCAAAATAAGTTTTTAACGTGTATTACGGTTTTAACTGTTGTATGCTTAGGCTTCTTACTCTCACTATCATTTCCACTTTCTTGGGACCCATAATGAAGCTTAAAGAGGAAAAATGCAAAGAAACACAATGAAAAAATGCGTTGAACACGTTCACGCCACGAGTGCTTGACCACAAATGAATGTTTGCGCTGCGCAGCGTGGGTTGGCTGTCTGTAAGTCGGTCAAGGATTTCTTCGTTGGTCGGTACAAAATCTGTTCAGGAATTTAGTTCGTACGTCGATTTGCTCGCCATCTGCCAGCCGAGGGTTTACTGTATGTATATGTATATTTAAAAAACAAAAAAGAGCCTAGTCTAGTTATTTTATTTAAATCTATTCTACTCTGTTCATCCGTTTCCTGAATCACAGCTAATCGTGATGACACGATGTGCAAATTACCCGTCTACTCATTCCGTTAGAGTCTTCCCGTCATTTTCTATTTTAATCATTATTTATTTTCTACTCTGTTCAAACCCTATCCTACTCGGCTCATCCAGCGGCTTTGACTCCCTTCTCTTCCATTCATCTCCTTTCTATCTCACACTTTTACTCCATTCTAACCTACACTATAGTTATGTACTCTTATGTTATATACTCTGTAGTTTCCTGCTCTCCTCTGTTCTGTTGGAGCTCTTCAGAACAAGGGGACGACACTCATGACGACACAGTAAGCAAACTTGTACTTTACTTGTCCTTCTGTCTTGAAAAGCTCAGAATCTTACCTCGTGCCCTCTTTATTAGATTCGAGACGGAACCAGTCATTATCTGCGGCTTTGTTGTTTTCAACATACTGCAACACACACAAGTGCAGAGACATGCGACATAAACACAAACATATAAATAACAATATAATTTTGCGCAATATTCTACAATCTAACACAATGTATTATACAATACATTACAGAACGTTATACAATATACGAGCTGATTCCCCAGTGGCTTCGCTCACTGAGCGCAAGGGGAAAGAAATAAAATGCAGTATTTATAAAATGAGTTTGTTAATTACCAATTTTATTTTTCAACAAATAGTGGTCATACGTCATTTCCGTTTCAAACGCGAAAAGAATTTCATATATTTAGATTATACAACAATTATACAATATATTATACAATATAGTATAAACAAGAGCTGGTACATTTTTCTGTGCTGTTAACTTCTCTTATCTCATCACAAGTCACCTGTTATTTTAAATAGCCTGGCGTCTATGGACATAGCTGACAACCAAACTACATCCCTACACACTACACATGAGCACTACTCTGGGTATAACGGACCACTCTCTCTGCGCACTTTGTAGTGAACTCTAAATGGTCTGGAGAGCAGTTTGGGATTCCGCCTGTGCAGAAGTGACACGTATGGGTGACAAGCCGGAATGTTGATCAGTTAATGTATAAAAAGAAATAAAATAATAAGCGTATCTTACTTTAATTAGAGACAGGTATTCCTCTCGGAGTCTTTGCACCCATAGCTCTTTGTCTCTCGGGCCGGAATTGGTTTTTAAAAGCGGTATTTGGGAAACTATTTTCCTAGTGGCTTCATCTGCCATGTTGAGAGTAAGCGACGGGAAACCGGAAGTCCTCCACTCGGCTAGCTTCCGAATTTTTCGGCAATGTCTGCTAACGTACACTAGCATGATGAAATGACCACATTACAGTGTTGTGTGACACACCGTGCATAATGTATTAAATTTTATATCATTAAATAAATTTTTTTTAAAACGTCGTATTTATTTATTTACGTGTTAAATCCGGAATCATATTTACAGGTTTATTGTCCAGTCAGGGGATATTTCGGGGTTACACCCGACGTCAAGTCACCGGACCAGATCATCTAGGCTGAATCCTAAACAGCTCTGTAAGGTTCTTAAAATAGTGCCCTACGTTGTACATGACGTTGAGGTTTATACGCCCTACGTAGGGCCCTGTTAATATAAAAACTAGTGCGTTTGGGATTCAGCCCGGTTGCTTCGTTTTATTTCAGGGCACTGCATCCTGCATCTCTCAGCATCCTTTCAAATTGAACTCGTTTCCATCTTTTTATTATTATTATTATTATTATTATTATTATTGTTATTTTTATTGTTATTTTGGTTATGTAATAAATGTTAGAATGTGATTCTGTTCAGGGGGTGTTCAAAGGTTCCATGGTTATATACAGTAAGTGGTGCAGATTATGTTATGTTATGTTATGTTATGTTATGTTATGTTATGAGATGGATATGAACAATTATGTGGATCACTTTTATTCCTAAGCATCATTTGTTTGTGAGAATTTTTTAGCATTAGTGTAATATTTTATACATTATCAAATTATTATAATTTTTTTTCAGCATTAGTATGATACTATTTGGTTATGTATTTGATTGTGACTAATATGTAAATATCCACACTTCTGAGCATGCATGTTTCTATACATATATATAACAAAAAAAACCCATTAATTAATTAATGCATTTAATCATTCATTCATGCATTTAATATAATTCGGCCAGATCAGTCTGGAAGCGAGAGTCTCCTCATGGGCAGCGTGTTGGCCTTGTCATCTCGCCCTGGGCGTCAGAATTCCCCTTTCCCCCAGGACAGACCCCTGTCCAGGTGGGACAAGAGGGATGGGAGACTTCCAAACCCAGGCAGCTTTGACGGCCTTCATCGCAGCTGCAAAGGTGAAACAAATCCCTCCGAAACTATTGCTCGATGACTAAAGCATGTTGTCTACTTCAGTACCGTGACACTAAGGAATTCTCAAAGCTGATTGGTCATAAAGGGTTAGAAAAGGAATTAAAAAAAAAAAAAAGAATTTCCTACTGTCTATGTCTACAGGAGGTGTCTGTTTATCACAGACAAGAATCAGAAATGAAGAGAAAACCTCTAAGGGCAAAGCGAGTAATTTGATATGATCCTTTCAGAAGACTAAAAGTACTTGAAAATGACACATGGTTGACAGGAACAAACTGGGGTTGTAGATCTTATATGACACTAAAGGTAACAATAAATGGGTAAAAAGTATGGCATGGTGCTCCTTAGTAACACGCCTTAATTATGCTCATTGGTAAACTGTTGTGCTAAGAGCAATAAAACACTTTAGGATGTGACAAAAGAAAGAAAACTTCTGAGCGGTGAATCATTTGAAATGACATCAAACAGGCTTGTGTGTGTGTGTGTGTGTGTGTGTGTGTGTGTGTGTGTGTGTGTGTGTTTAGATGTATTTCCACAGCAGGTTGAAGGAGTGAAGATGGTCATAAACAAAACCCTAAGCAGCTTTTTCAAGGTTTGTTCCATGCACTTTTTTTTTTAATCATCACTAGCTAAATTAGTTAGAATAAAGTTGATTATTGTTAATAAGCTGCATAAATTGTACGGGTTTTCTCGTGAGTACATTTTTCTTTTTTCTGTAAAAAACAGGGGGGGGGGTGCTTTGTGTTTTGTGGCTTTGGCAATTTGTTGCAAAAGATTTTTCCATCCATGATTGATTTACATAACCCAAAAATCCAGGTCAGCCACACATTTCATGTCAGTGCTGTGGCTCCATCGACATACCGCTTCCACGTGGAGCACCTCCAATCAGACACGGACAGCAAAGATACGGTAAGATTTTCGCTCCATATACACTCTGTTCCTCCACTGGGTCAAACGAACAGAGTTGATGTTCCTGAAGTGCGGCCTGTCTCTGCTCACAGGGCTCGCCCATGCTGATCGGAGAGATGGACTCCTCTGGCAGCCTGAACGCACACTCTTTGTTCCACCTGAGCGAGCGGATACGAGCCAAGGCAGTATTTCAGGTTGTGTACTGCCATGGTACAAATGTTGTAGTTCAGGTTTGAGCATGTCGGAAGTGTTTCAAGTTAAATAAACACTGTTGTGTTTTCCAGACCGTGCAGTCACAGTTTGTCACGTGGCAGTTCGAAGCCGAGTACAGAGGCGGAGACTTCACCGCCGCCGTCACGATTGCCAACCCGGACATTTTTAGAGAATCTGGTGCGAATCGCAAATACACACCTGAGTTCAGGCACCTGAGTGCACTTAGGATGTTTTTAGCCAAACACACACACACACTTATTAACATACCGCATTTTGCATAGATCACAAGGATTAACAGGTTCTCACTTATGTTACACAACGGTAAACGTAATGATAAATGCTTAAAAGAAATCCATCTAATTTCCATTTGTCCTTAACATATCTAATGAATCCGATCTATATATCTGATGCTTGCTAGTACTGATAAGAGCATTGTTACGGTTACAGTGTGCATACTGCAAAACTACCAGCACCAACCAATGTACAGATATAGCCAGTTCTGGTCAATGAATCGTACTAAAAGTCCTTGCATTTGAAGCTTCAAAATCTTATTATTCTTTCCTGAGTCGTTCTGTGAACTGTACATCCTTGTTTTTTTTTTTTTCTGTGGGACAGTCATCACGGTGGCACACTTCCTCCAGAGCGTCTCTCCACAGCTGGTTCTCGGGGGAGAGTTGGTTTACCACCGAGGGAGAGCTGAAGAAGGCGGCATCCTCACCCTCGCTGGACAGTACTCAGGTTAGGGAGCAATATTACGGAGACATCTCGAAAGTAAACAGACACCATCATCGAGGAAAAATGTATTTCTAGAAACTTCCTTCTAGCTGCTCGGCTATAGGAACCAAGTTGATGGAGATCCTTCACAGAAGTACTCCGACTCACTTGGAGTCGCTCTGGAACATCACAGCTTAACAGTCTGAAGACACCCGTCCAAGGGCCCAGGTCGACCTGAGCGGGATGCTGTTGATTCCTTTCCTTTGCTTTTGAATTGTACAATCACTCTGTTGACTGTAACAAGAGGAATCCCAAGGTTTTGTGCAATCATACGCTGGCTAAGTGTCACCCTTAGACTGACCCACAATACAAACTCTTTTGCGTCTGGTGTTCGCCGCATGGCTAGTCGCTCTAAACAATTAACATACTGTAATCTGAAATGAAAAATAATCAGATATTAACAAGTTTGAAGCACCAGGTGTTGGTGGGGGGTGAGGGGGGATCTGTTTACTTTTGAGATGTCTCTGTGTGTGTTTTGTGTTACCTTCCCTGTGTAAGTCTGAAGCACAAAAATACAGAAAAACGCCTCCTTTTAGTGGTGTTAGGTGTTTAGCAAGAAAAAAACCAAAAACAAAGCTAAAACCCCAACACGTCTGAATCTTTCTTGTCTCATCGCTTTACTATTCTGGACTCTCGCTGTCTCCTACCACTGCATTCCTGACACCTTCTGTCTGTCACTCTGTAGTTGGAAATCTTTCTGTAGCTCACATGGATGCCATACACATTTCCTTGCAGTATATTTTTTTCTTTCAAAACACCGAAATAAGCAGCTGTGCCAAATATTTCTCTGATTTCTCCTTCATTTATTCCAGGTCCCAACTGGGTCGCCACGTTAAACGTGGGCAAAGGAGGTGCTCATGCCAGCTATTATCATAGAGCCAACAAGCAGGTACGGTGGTGTCTGATGTACGTATATGAATTCTCTCTTGAGGCTGTCAGAATATTGGAGGTTCATCTTCTGTTAACTCACTTAATGTTGGAGCGTGAGAATTAGGATCAACCGAAGGAGCGTCGAAAGCAATGGGCGAAATGATGTAAAAAGTGACATTAAGTGAAATTCTTAATATACCGGTACCCAAAAGTATGTGGACGCCTGACCATGTGGACACCCATGTGTGGTTCTTTCCCGAAGTGTTACCCCAAAGTCGGAAGCGCACAATTGATTTGACGTGAGCTCCATGAAGACGTGGTGTGGAAGAACTCAAGTGTCCTGTACAGAACCCTGACTTTGACCCCTCTGAACACTTTTGGGATGAACTGGAATGCCGACTGCGTCCCAGACCTCCTCACGCAACTGGGCCTGACCTCGCTAATGCTCTTGAGGTAGAATAAACTTATGTGTCCCCCCCCCAGCCATGATCCAAAATCTAGTACAAAACCTTCCTAGAAGAGACACAAGGACTAAATCTGGAATGGGATGTTCAGCCAGCACAGATGGGTGTGACTGTCAGGTGTCCACAACTTTCTTAAACGTGATTTGCAAAGTCGTATTGAACCCTGTCATTAGCCTAACCCTAGGAACATTTGTAGCATCCTGTACAGTTGTAGTCGTTTTCCCAGATCCAGGTTGGAGTGGAGTTTGAGGCCAGCACTAGAACCCAGGAGACCAAGTTCTCTTTTGGCTACCAGATGGATTTACCAGAAGCCAACATGGTCTTTCGAGGTAAGGATTCCCAAGCAGCTGATAATGGTCTATACGAAATGTTCCCGTGAGGACGTTCAAGGAGAATTTTCTGAAAATCTCCCGCCAGGTATGCTGGACAGCCGGTGTATCATCGGAGGTGTTCTGGAGAAGCGCCTGTGTCCCCTTCCGGCTACGCTAATCATGGGGGCCTTCGTCAACCACAGAGCAGACAAGTTGCAAGTCGGCCTCGGAGTCAACGTCGGCTAGGTCTCAGGTCTAAACTGGAATATTCTCAGGTCTGTCCGAATGACTGATTCATCACAGATCCCAGCTAATCCAACCTGGCTATTCTAGACATGTTGTTGCATCTGATGTAAAGGATTATATCGATGTTAACAAAGAGAGGACAGAGATAATGGTTCTGGGTCCACTTCCATGTTGGTGCTGTCCTTGCTCAAACAACGACACGTCCGCCACGAACACCTCCAAAGACCTCGTTCGATTTGAACCTTGATAGGATAATGACCCGATAAGAAACCGGATGATTCTGGAGAAACACGAAGAAGTCATATGCAGCATTATTATTTAAATTAATTCTGGATTTATTTCTTTTATTGCTTTGGTATAAGAAGGGAAACAAAATAACACCACTTCAGGGCGTGCTGTTAGTGTTGGTTGTCGGGGGTTATTTTCCGATAACTGCACACCCTGTTGTGTTTATTCCTTACTTATGCGAGTTTCGCGGTTTCTGGGAATCTTATCCGATAGACCGCAAAGCGAACGGACGCCCTGGATGTCCAGAGAGATCCACATGTACGCAAGGAGAGCAGGATGTTTTGAAATGTGTGTTCACGATATCAGTATTGCGCTGAATATCGCAATATGTTGTACTACAAATTTTCGACACATGCCCAGATTGTACGTTTGCACTTTTGGTTTTTTTTTTTTTGGTTTTGTTCATGCTGCTTTTTTTTCTTCTTCTTGAAATGATGCACCATTTGCATTTGAAATATGCTGAAAAACACAGAATTAACATAATTAAGCGATGAATAGAATAGAATAAACTTAGGAAATTT
>JAQLOM010000017.1:11601724-11613246 GCA_030068315.1 Chrysichthys thysi
ACATATATACACATTATTTCCAAATTCTTACACCCCGCTTTCAGAGCATCTATTTATATGTACAGTATAGTGCATTCAGTGACAAGCAATACTTAAATAGCTGTAATAAATAAACCTTTCAGCTTGAACTTATTAAAGTCTGTATTTACATTTCAGGTGCACCACAAAACCATCCCATTAACACAGCATGACCTGTTACACTCTTTATCGTTTCCTGTCTGACTGAAGCATTTAAGTGCTTTCGCTGACAAGGGTGGGCATTTAAAAAGGTTCAAATAATGTCAAATTATCCAAATCCAAAGTGCCACCAGATTCTGTCAAACCCTGGTGGGACTGTCTGTGCTCGAATCAGTTTTGTTTGCATGGAATGCAGTCGCTTTGTAATGACAGTGGGAGCTGCTGCATTTGATGCTAGGACATGGCTTGTGTGTCGTCCTCATCGATAACCTCCTGGTGCACAAGCTTTGCCAAGTCTGGAGAGTCTTTGAGCTCCACACCCAGACTCCACTGGTAATGCCCACCACTAAGGACATGAATATCTTCAGCATGAACACGGCTACGTTTGGCACGGAAGACTCCAGGGAGCAGTCCTCGACCCTTCGTCCGGGAAAAGAGACACACTTGCTCTCCAGAGCGAGAAACTTCCAGTAGTCCATATTGAGTCTCTCGTAGAAGTAGCAGACAATCACGCAAGTGGCAGGGACAGTGTATAGGACAGAGAAGATCCCAATTTTAAACATGAGTTTTTCCAGCTTTTCTGTGTTGGTGCCTTCGGTTTTCATGATCTTACGGATGTGAAACAGCGCAACAAAACCGGTGAGGACGAAAGAGGTGCCGATGATGAGATAGCAGGAGAGAGGGATGAGAACAAAGCCTGTTAAAGCATTGGTGTCCATACTACCAACATAGCACAGCCCAGTCAACTCATCGCCTGCCACTTTGCGCATGGTGAGAATGATTATAGTCTTCAAAGCTGGGATGCCCCAGGCAATCATGTGGAAGCAGCTGCTGTGAGCCTCGATGGCTTCATGCCCCCATTTCCTGCCAGCTGCAAGGAACCAGGTAAGTGTGAGAATGACCCACCAGATAGAGCTGGCCATGCCAAAGTAATACAAAATTAGGAAGACTATGGTACATCCTGTGCTTTCTAAGCCCTCTTGTATGACATAAAGCTGCCCATTTTCCCTGTCGCAGGCAATGTTCTCAGCTCCTGCCACAGAGCGGATGATGAAAGCCACTGAGTAGACGTTGTAGCACATGGAGAGGAAGATAATAGGCCTCTCAGGGTACTGGAAACGCCGTGGGTCCAGGAGGAAGGTGAGGACTGTGAATGCAGTCGAGACAAAGCAAAGAGTTGACCACACGACCATCCAGATGAAAGCAAAGTCCTTGTCTTGCCTGGACCAGAACACGTCCACAGTGGGGGTGCATCGTGGCGCACACGACTTGCTCCTCTCCACGTACTGGAACTTCTCCAGGTTCTCACAATTCCAAGATGATTGTCCATGCCCACTGCCGGACTGCCTGGGTCTGGAGGGTACGGGCAGCATGCCCTCTCCTTTCTTAGTCTCAGGCACCGTGTCATTCTCTGGAGCCTCAATGCACAGCGAATTAGGGTCATTATTGGTTGGCAGCTTAGAACAGTCCAATGAATCCGGCCAGCTGAAACTGAATTTCTCCATAATTGGAGAGCATTTCTGCCTCGCTTGCTCGCACATAGGCCGGCACGCTGGGATGGTGTTGGACACCTTGTCCGTACACATGGGCACATAGAGGGAACACAGAAAGAAGCGGAGGTGCACGTCGCAGCCGTATGCCACCAGTGGAGCGAATTCACTGAGTTTTATCCTCGCCTCCTCTTGACTATCATATTTCACGAAATTGGGCATCCGTGTCATGTTGTAGCCGATTCCCTGGCACATGGGGATGGTGATCGGTTCGCATTTTGCCGGCCTGCCCCACTCATCATCATAACCTCCGATCTCCAGCGAGAACCCGGCGGTCACTAGTTGGCACAGGAGTACCATAAGCGTCCCATGACGTGCCATGGTGATGGCACGGAATTTAAAAATCCCACGAAGCGTCATTAGTGGGCAAGCACCTCCATGAAGTTCTCCATGTCACAAACACTGGACAGCGAAGAGGACTTGCTTTAATCCTGGCATATTAGGAAATGAACCTGGATGCACGGCGTGCTTTGGACTGTGCGTGGTCTTAATCTTTGCAAATGACATTTCCTGCTTCACTCTTCATCCCAAACTCAAGCTGTCCGACCAACGTCCCGCGCGTGCGCTGGCAAACTGAAAGTAAACCGCGTGCGCGTGTCAAACTTCTTCCCTGACCAGAAATGCGCTCGCGTCTCGTTTCGTGCTGTCGCAGCCTGGATTAAAAAAAAAAAAAAAAACCCGGAGTGCATGCAAGGTTCTCTCGGCGGAGCTCTCTCTCTCTCAGACTGAACTTGGCCTTTTTCTCTCTCGCTGTGTCCTGGTGAGCTGGGCGGGAGCGACTGACTCCTCCTCGCCCGCGGCTCTCAGCCAAAATACCGCATGCTTACAATCGCCCTGAGAGAGAATCCGCTTGTATGGCCAATGATATTCCAGAGTAAATAGAGCTGGGCGAGCGCGCGCGCGTGCATGTGAGTGAATCAGTGGAACGAATGCACGATGGAGGCGTGCTTGAACTATTGTCCAAAAATAAAGTTAAACTCAATATACATCTCGTCCTTTAATTAAACCTCACAAAAAATACATTCACAACACGGAATTCATGTTGAACACTGAACTTTATGTCAGTGAATCAGATTATTAGCCTATCACAAACTGATATCCTCAAGGTCACAGCTACAATACAACTGTACTGTAGTACAGCGTCCAAGTTTTCACTTCGTTAAAACAAAATTATGGCAGAAAAGTAACCTATGACGCCTTAAAATTACTTTAGGAATGAAAGTTAAAGTACACGGAAGGTTTTGGGACTTCTCAGTTTAGTTGCTCAGGGGAAATCGGGGTCTCGTCACGAAGAAAGTCAGTTAGCATGTTAGCTAATGGCTGAGGGATTAGCACAGAACCTACTGATTAGCTAGCCTTAGCTTGGGTTTTCCTACGTTCCTTCGCTCTCAGGATTTTATTTATATATTTTATTTTTTTTACCAAAATGGATAAATGTGGTGCCTTCAAGGATAACTCTTTCATACATCACTTGATAAGATGAATATACAGCAGCATAATCGTAATATCACTGATATTACTTCAAATCTTTCCATGCTAATTAGAAGCTAGACCACAAGTGGCTTACCAGGCAAAACATACATACTAAAAAATACAAATGATGTACAAATAATAATAAAAATCAATAAAAGTATTTATTTCTGAAAGTCGTGGGATGTGGAAAATATTCCCTAAGGTCAATGAGCGACAGCTTCATTCCTCATTTCAGAAACTATTTCATTACGTTAACGTCATTTGGCAGACGCTCTTATCCAGAGCGACTTACATTTATCTCATTTTTATACAACTGAGCAATTGAGGGTTAAGGGCCTTGCTCAAGGGCCCAGCAGAGGCAGCTTGGTGGTGCTTGGATTCAAACTCCCAGCCTTCCGATCAGTAGGCCAACGTCTTAACCACTGAACTACTACTAACTAGTAGCCAGCATGATAACTGTTAATAACACAGCCTTTATAAATATGAAGTGCACATACTGGTAGTAGCAAAGAAAGTAGTGAGAGATAGGCGGTCTTGGTATTACTGAGTAAATCAGATGAAGATTAAAATTTGTTAGAAATTTGGATTCAGACACACTCCTTTCAAGGTAAATGCTAAAAAGCCACCTTAGGTCTTTACACAGATATGATTACAGAGAAATGTAGTGGTCATATTTGAAAATTAAAGTAAAATCAAGTCAAGTGCAGATACTTAAAAAAAAAAACTTTGTTAGCTGCTCATTTCCAACAGAAGAAAAGAACCGTTATTTTTTAAGTGGTGGGCCTTTCTTACTAAAGCTCAGTTTGGTGAGTGGTGCTTGTATAAACAGTTAAAAACTACACCAACCTAACTATGATAGTTTTTTAAAGCAATAAGTAAGTAACTGTATATGCAGTGTGACCTATATGTACATGGTAGGTGGTGTTAATAAAGTGGCTAATCCAGAGTACAGAAGCCTGCTGTTCCCATCTAGTGGCCATGAACCAAGCAGCGTTTAAGATTCTCTCTGTGGTACCAGGGAAGAAAAAAAAACTTTCCATGAGACTTTCCAAACAATGCTACTGATTTGTTTTATGTGTTAAAGTACCACAACTCCTTTTTCCCCCCTCAGAGATATACTTCCACAAAAACGCTCCCAGAAATGAGTCGACTCTGATTTCACCAGTTCCATTAGCCTTGTCTCTTTTTTGTGTGGCAGCACCAGTGTCATTTCCATATGAATTCTCCCTCTCGTCCCAAACATGACCCTGAAGGTTCAGCCTCAGCTCTATGCCATTAGTATGCCATCTATGCCATCTGCCCCCATTAGTACCTACTGGCATTCCCCCAGTGTGGATTGAATGTGAGGACAGCAGCGCCTGTGCCATGATGCCTCTCTATTCTCAATCTAAACTTGATATGTGTGGCCCTGGAGTGCCCTTGTTATGCATACATTCATTCCCTAATTTGAGCCTTCTCCTATGATAGTCAGGAGGTTGTAGGACAAATCAGAATCATTCATGCATAAACAGAGGAATGTTTCTTTCCTTTCTTTTGAATGGTCAATTGCTTGTTTGAACTGGTGGGAAAAAGAACATGAGAAACCCTCTAACCATAGAGGCTACTTCTTGTAAACAACATGCACTTGTTTTTATGAAAATTTACAATTTTCACACAGGAAAACATGAATGGAAATGGTAGATTTGGCGGAGTCGTCAATGTTGGCGTATTAACGTTTTTTTAAATAAATAATGATGTAGCCAGTACAAGTTCCACTGAAATCCAAAGGCTGTGTGGTTTTGGACATAGCACATAGCTTTTTGGCTGGCATAATTTGATTATGTTAACTTGTCATGCTCTCTTTATAATGCTCTCATAACAGTAGATAATGAAAACACGCATTTCATACCATCATGAGCAGCCTTTTTGGAAATGCTTCAAATTCACAAGAAGAACGTATACCTTAAATTTCAAGACAGTGGATATTCAAGATAAAATACAAGCAAATCTTACTTATACAACAGAAAACTCAAAGTAAAATAAAGGTTGTTCACAGAAACACTCCAGTGCTCATGAATGTAGAGTGACAGTAACAGCACTATTTGTGGATGAGCGCATAGAATAGCCATCATGAATATTCCCAATATAACCATTAGCCAGGAACCCAGGAGGCCCAGTTAGCACGCCTTTGGTTCTCTGGCACTGGAGTAAATTCAGTACCCTCTTAGCCTCATCCAGAATTATGAGCGCAGTGTGCAATGCCAAGGAAAGCAAACACTTTATGAAAATAAACGGCTGAGGACTACAAGCCCGATTTGCTCCATGTAAAGTGTTCTACTTAAACCGAGCTATCCATGAAATAAGGCATGCATTTAAACCTATGGAATCCAGAATGTTTTTTTTTTTATGGCGAGAAAGCAACTGCTCATGTCAAATAAAAACATGAATAAAAACTGAGCAAGTGTTTTTGCCTGGTTTTTTTTGTTTTGTTTTTTTTAAATCCCCACATTTTTACCACTGAATGGTTGGATGGAATTCCCCTTTGAGGTTTTATCTCAGCCATCTGATCCCAACTGTCTGGACCATCATAGCTGTTCTCAAGTGAAGGCCAGTTTGAGGTGCATTGTCAAGATGCTTTGCAATCCTTAAGGACGTAATAGTCCCATGCTTTCCCATGGCTTGTTGGCATCACAGAATCGACTCCCTCTTGGGAAACGGAGGAGCCAAGATTTTCGGCATCAAATATGCTTACACATGCTCACTTGACACTGTGGGTGCTGGTTTGTTGTGCTCTGATTAGGTTTCAGCCAAGAGACAGACACTCTTATAGTTACAGACAAGAAGGGTGAGTAATGTCATTCATGCACAAGTGGCATACATGCTGAATGGACACTTGATGGAAAGTCATATGTATGTTACATTAGTACCATCTTATTTTAAAGATGAATGTCCAAGGGTCCAAGAGATCCGATGCTTTTGCATGTCTCTGGTTCTTTGGATGTTCAAACACAAAAATCATTGAAAATTAATGGATTTCTAGCCTGCCCTGAAATAGAAGCTAGAAGAAAGTTTGCTGAAATCAACCTTGAATCTGAATCAGCAAGCAACAATCAAGCAAATGGGAAGTTGCATTTGTCCAACACACCTGGGAGCAAATCATCTGCACTTGGAAAACAGCTGGGATGGAAGATGGGTTTATTGTCTAATTAAAAATGAATTGGGCAGCCCTAACTCAAGTGCTTCCCCACCCCAGCTCGGGTTACCAGCAAGTCTTGTGGACCTAACAAGTCCTATTAATACAGCATAGATGGCTAGAGGACTCAAGTGGTATCTTGCTGGCACCAATCCAGTTATGTTTCCAGGGAAAATCTGAAGACAGGCAATAAGTAAGTTCCAAATATGTGTTGCAGCTGTAGTGGGAAATCAAATTGGTGTAGGGTGTAGTAGGTAGAGCTACTAGAGATATATTGTTATGTATGAGAGGTGTCAACTAACAATAAAAGATTAATTTAACCAATGCCCTGAAGAGTCAAAGAAGTAGGGAGAGCAGTCTTCATGAGCAAACAGATTCTGAATTTTCTTAGCCAAATATTATGCTATTCCCTGACCTAGCTTTCTTGCACCATAACAAATATTGTGTTTGGACAATCGCCTACCTGCCTATTCTGGATCCAGCTTTGAATTGCAGTTTTAAAATTTTGAGCCTTCAGGTTCAAGTACAAGGAGGGAGACATAAATATGAATTAAATAAAAACAATCGCAGGGCTTTTGAATGCTCAAAAAGTAACTTTCTGCAACAACAGTTCTGACAGTATTTGTGGCTGTAATTCAAATCACAGGTATGCGTTAGTGTGTGGATTTAATATAACACTGCTAACAGCTTACAGAGGAAATTGTAGGACATGGTTTTATCGAAGGCTAATAACAAACAGATTACAAAAAATTGATTCTTATGAAGCCTTCCGCAAGGACATGTTTGATTAAAATTTAAGGAAGGAGTCTCCAGTGTCAGCACTTTAAAAATCAGGACAGATGAAAAGATCTAGTTATATATAGTTAAAAAATAATAATAAATCCAGGGTGGTAACTCAGCTACATATCAAGCCATATCACACTACTATTTCATTTATTATTTTCTCAATTTCACAGTCCATTCTCTCGATTTTAAATATCCAATATAAACTTTCTGTCCATTTCACCATCCCTTTAACTCCTTCTCATTTTATGTGCCTTTGTTACATTTGCTGGTCATTTTTACCATAAACATTTGGCTTATACGCACAGAGCTCTGATTCTTGTCTTCCACACAGTACAGGAGGGGAAAACAGAAGAGGAGAAAACAGCATCATTTTTGGCAAAAGCCAAGTCGCCCACATAACATCAGTCCTTGTTCTTCAAGAGTGCAGAGTGGTTTCTTAAGGAATTATAATATGAAATTAAACAAACATGGGCTGCCTCAAAGTTTGTGCGCTGACAGCAGACAAGGTTTTCAACTCCAAGAGCCACTGTAAAGACCGCTCCTAAACAGGAGCAACTAGGACCATGAAGTTATGCAAAAAGCTCAGACATGAAGACGACAACATCATAAACAAAGAATAATAAAAAAGAAACCAACCACAAAGAAATACAGCTCAATGTAGGGGGAAGATTATAGAAAAGCAACCTGCCAAAACCTGCTTAAGATGGCAGTGATGTCTCCCAGGTATTTAATCTTCATGGAGATGGAGATAGCATCAGACGCACATTGCTTCCATGCTAACACACTCTTGAAAAAAGAAAAATGGCACTTTCGTTTAACTAGCAGGATTTCATAAACACAATGGCTAAAGTGCAGTGATTAAGCTCAACCTTTAATTCAGGCAAATAAATAAACTTGAATCTCTGTTTAATAACAATCTGCCTTAAAATCTCTTCGTTATTTTAAAATAATGAAATTTGACTGGATACAGAATTCAAGATTTAGCTTCACTTTAAGTAAATTGAGGGTTTTGCTGAAAGACTTGTCCATGCAATGGTCTCTACTGCATGGTTAGAACTATCTTGGGTAGCTGTCTCTTTAGCGGAGCAGCCACTTGGCTGGACTGTTTTTTTTGGGGGTTTTTTTCTTTATAGCATTGTAGAAGTGGAGACTGTAAAAGTAGTAAGGGTTTTTTAAACACATTTTTCTTTTGGGATCAATAGCTAGGGATCAATAAACTAGGAATGCCTTTCAGTTCCCCCCCAACCATATCCTTTTCAGGGTGCTCACTCACCAGATTATCAAATGCTTTATTAGATCATATGTAGTTTGTTAGATAAGCCCTTAGAAGAATGATGGATGTCATCAACACAGGAATAAAAAAAACTTGATGTTTCAAGGAAATATAGATATTAATGATGGGTGTTTTTGTTCATTATAGTTTTAAGTACACACTGTTCCTAGATTTTCCTATACGTAAAAAGCTTGAACTATATATATTATTCATATTGCTACTAATATACTATATACAGTACATTATATATGAGTAAAATTCACCTGGTGGAAAAAGCAATTCACAGAATTGAAAAGAACATTTGCTTCTGGTAGCGGTTACTTTTGCTTCATGCAAAGTTGTGAACATCACCAATTAACAAAAAAAAAGTGGGTGCAGCCCTGGGCTCTTTGGTTAGTAAAAGTATAGGGTGGAATGTGCAATTTATCATTTATGTTGTTAGCATGAAATTGTCTTGTCCACCCCTCATATGCTAGGGCTTTGAACTTACTTTTTTGAAGATGAGAATTTTCTTAAAATTAAATCAAATACAACCAACTACTCATTCACCTATTCATCCTGAATTTACCGTGGGCCTGTAAATGCATCATGGAGCATCCTACAGGCCAGGATAAACAGGCTTGCAGCTAGGACTTTTAGCCACCGTTAACAAAAGAGTCACTGTGCCCTACTAGGTGCCTCTGCATATCCCATTAAACCATCAGCACTCTCAAATGTTCCCTAAAAGTCCTTGAAAAAAAAAACTTTTTGGTACACAAATCATTATGTAAAGCTCTTTTTGTGAGTTCCTCACACATTTCTGTCTCCATCAAAATAAATGAAGACTGAGCCCGAGATTCTGCCATTCTAGGAGATAAGATGAGAAATGATCCCATTGTGAGGCAAAAAAAATTCCATCAAGGGATGACTATTCTAAAATTTAGCCTGGTGCTACTCTAGACTGGGGAATGTGTTTAAACAGAGGTAAGAAACGAGAGAGAGAAATCAAAACATACCTTTGTACAGTATAAAGCTGCAAAAAAAAAAAAAAAAAACCTTAAGGGGAGGAAGTGAGAAAAATGTCTTTCATAAAGCTAAAGGGAAAGAAAAGGCCAAGCTCCTGCTGTCAGTGGCGATGATATGAATAGGGCATTGATCTGCCAGGCCGGAGATGAGGGAGTAAATGGAAAGCAGCGTTTGCTGAAGTTATTGGTGCATGAATCATATTAACTGCCACACCGAACAGATTTAAGAGCTACGATTTTTATTTCCTCTTCGCTCTTCCCCCATCTGCATTTGCACCAAATGAACTCACCGGCACGTGGCACACTGCACCACGCACATGGGCGTCTCTGGACCTTGTGGAGTTTCTTGACATGATGTACATGTAACAAGTATAGACCTCTGAAAATTGGACCCTCCTTGCCAGGTTCTGTCCAGTCCAAGACCGACAGTAGTCTTGCATTCAGCCTCTGGCTGTGATAGTATCTATATTGATGGGTGGCCTTGCTAAATCTGTCCGTGCATGTGTGTGTAGATGACATGCAGCCCCATTTTATCAGATCAATCCTTCCTGTGGATGTTCATCAGATTGAATACACAAACCTTTTCTCTTTTTAGGGGACATGCTAGGGCTTAGTTGAGACATCTCGTGTTATCTCGTTTCTCCATTTTAAGATGCTATCACCTTCAAGTTCGCACGCAGAATGTTCTAAACACTATGATGCCTCTGCTAGTCAGGCTGAACAAACACCGTGTTCTGTACTTTAATTTGTAAATACATCCTTACAGAAAACATCACCATATCCATCATAGTGTTAAAGACACACTCCCTATGAATTATCTCTTCCTCAAAAAATGATAAATAAAACAAATATAATACTATAAACCTGTGATTTGTCTGCACTAGCCTCAGAGCGGCTGTCATAAAAAAATTTATCAACACCAATCAGAATCTGAGAGTGTTGAGGTAATTAAAAGTTTGTGGACACCTGCTCATCACACCTATATGTGGTTCTTTCCCCAATTGTTACCACAATGGTTGAAGCACAGAATTGCCTAGAATGTTTCTGAATGCTGTAGCATTACAATTTCCTTTCTCTGGAACCAAGAGGTCCAACCCTGTTCCAGCATGATAATGCCCCTGTGCACAAAGCCAGCTCCATGAAGACATGGTTTGCTAAGGTAAGATCTCAGGTTTCTTGGACAGATTCCTAACCTCAATGCCACTGAACACCTTTGGGATGAACTGGAACACCGACTGCACCCCAGACCTCCTCACTCAACATCAGTGCTTGACCTTACTAACTTGTGGCTGAATGAGCACAAATCTCACAGACTGAGGACCATCCTTTCTCTCGAGAACCATTCATAACTCGAGTGCACCGAACAAGCAGTGGCTCAGCTTGAAGCAATTACTAAAAGGTTTATAGCCCTTAAAACAGCGATGATAATTGGCTCTATGATGTGATAATGCACTGTACCAGTGAACGCCCAGAGCCGTATATTTTCTTTTTTATGCTCGGAGATTACTTGCTGTCAAACAGCGAGTAAACCGGGTACAAGACCTGCCAGAAAAACAGAATGGAAAACAGAAGAAGGCCTGTGTAAACGCACAATGAGAAAGTGTGCATAGAAAAAGGAGGCATGTTTACAAAATTAGACAGAAAACGCATGTATTCAAAGACAGACATGGAAAACACAACATAATCTAATATTCCAACAACCAAGCGCAAAACTCCAAAATATGCAGGAAATCAATGAATTTGTATACATAGTTAAAAAAAAAACAAAAAAAACACTTTCAAACATAAGCACTTTACCAAATTGCTGAATCAACAGGTAACACTGCAACGATAACTAAGAAATTAACCAGTTGTGTATAAATCAATAATGGGTTGTACACAAGTGAACTTTCTATTATAACATCGATTTTATGTTGTGATATCAACAATATTATGTTGTGAAGTTCAGTCCATAATTTTATTTCTTCAATCCCACTGGCATGGAACCACTGAAAAACAGAAGTGTGAGTAAAAATGATTGCAAAAGATATTTATAGATCAACCCTGTGTGTGTGTGTGTGTGTGTGGGGGGGGGGGGGGGGGGGTTT
>JAQLOM010000017.1:11613256-11624974 GCA_030068315.1 Chrysichthys thysi
GTTTCAGGATTGACATTACATTTGCACTCACACTGCCCCCTTGTGTTGGGTTATTAAATAAAATGTGGTTATTTAGTAAAGATGTGCCTACTTACTGTTTACTTCTCAGATTTGAGTGCAGAAAACATTTTGGAGCACATGTGTTTTTCCTTGTCCAGATCTTCCTTGTAACAACTGCAAGCGTGCACAAAAGGTTTAGACTTCCTCTCAACACTGATCAGACTAAACAGCAACATGCAGCATAATCCGACTCACTTTGCCAGCTTTCTTAGCATGTTGTTGATGTCGGTGTCGAACGGCTTCCTGGCCTGAGCCATGGTGAGGTAATCTTGTGCCTTCTCGTAGTCGTTCATCTCCAAGTATGCCTAGAGAACACAGAAGAGAAATAAAAATACACTTTAAACATATGAGGTGATTAAATAAGCATTTACCAACAACAGATTCAAGAATCATATCCATAATAATGACTTAATTATAACTAAACTCTCCCAAAAAAGTCCTATTTAATGCTTGGTTGAAACTGTTTTCGCCGGTTAGGCTCAGCAAGATTGGATTTAAAAAGGCCACATTTTTCCATTTGTGATGCTGTGAATTTTTTTGTTTCTTTGTTTAGAAGATGGCCGTCACAAAAAAAGAAATTCAGAAATCTCTGAACTGAAAAAAAAAAACCTAATTTATTTGCGAGATTTATCAGAACATCATGTTCTATGAGAAACAGAAAATCACATCAGTAATACCACATGGCGAATTTAAAATTATTCGTCACTGATTGCTGATCACACAAAATTACTGATAATCAGTGACTGACCTGATATATGTTGAATTAGTCAAGACCTTACTTTTAACACTGTTAAATACACACATAGCAGCTCCCAGAAATAGATTTCTTCATTTTGACAATTTTGCACAATAAGAAATAAGAACTACTTATTAAAGTAAAATCTGATTCAGAAACGAATCAATTTCACTATATGCATGTCAGCCTTATTCAAAATGCCTTTGACAATGACGTATACAGTGCCGTCCACATTTATAGACTAAGGGATTTTGGCCTCTTCGTCACCTCATATTTGTACCCTGGTAAATCAGGAAGTCACGGATTACAGCTAGAAAGGTTCCTACACACTCCAATCAACTTAAAAAAAAACGTGCAATTTAAATGGGAAACATTCTTCGGCTACATCGTGCTCACAAGCGTTTCCAGGCATCCCAATAATTGTGGCATGTGTTTTCGCAGAAATGTTCTTTGTTCTGTTTAGTGAATTTGGTTTTCTCTGAATAAATTTATTTCCATTAAAGCCTGCTTTTCCCCCCTTATTTTTTTCAGAGTGAGATTAAACTACATTTTTCGAACCTTTTTAAACTAATATTTACAAGGTGTTCCAATGATTGTAGACGACACTGTATCTTCTCTGTCTAAACGTGTTTGGTAGTGTACGTATATGACATCTCAGCATTTTCTTACTGGCTCTAATGTGTGTTGGGCAACTGACAAAAAACAATCAGCTAACCAGTTGACCATGACTCATCAAGTAATAATTTGAAGGGGAAGGGATGCGGCCGAGTCGCTGACCTGACCACAGCGGAACAGCGCTTTGGTGTTATCAGGGCTGATTTCCAGAGCCCTCTGGCCGAACTGCAAGGCTCTCTGAGGTCTCTTCAGGCGGAGGTAGGTGAGAGCGAGATTGAGCAGGAAGGGCAGGCTAGCCTCCGTTACACGTCTCCTCTCGTCTACGTCCCCTGGATCACGGTTCCTTAGCAACGTTATGGCCTACAGCAACAAAGAAAAGAAGCATTTGCATTTAGATACTGCTAAAAAAGGTTAAACAAACAAAAACACCTCACATAACTCATTCTTATATTTTTGCCCTCCTAAATTCACACACACAACGTGATCTAGTTTGAAGTGAAATCGAAGTGGTATTTTTTATTTGGTCTTGTTTTGAAAAGCACAGCCGAAAAAATAAAGGGAGCCTGAGGTGCGAGAGAAAAATTCACCTGCCGCCTTCCTGAGTCCTCCTTGACACAGACATAGACGTACACATACAGACACACACACAAGGTTCTACAATTAGTTACTGTAAAAACAAACCCTGAATTCCTAAGCCCACCTGCTTGTATCTGTGTTTGGCGTCTTCGTAGCGGCTCTGGTTGAAACAGTGGTTTCCAAAGCTTCGCTCGGTGTCGACTACGTTCAGCAGAGTAGACAGAGGAGCCAAATTCTGCTCTTCCTGTGACACGGATTTGAACAACCAGCAATTTTACTCAGTATCGCATAAAATAGGCATGTTTTTGGTACGTCACAGCAAAATTCTTCAGGATGGAGAAATGATGCAAACACTGTAATAGCAGTGCAGAGCATTTTGGTTTAGTTTTTGGAAAGTGCTAGATTTTTCTGTTGAAAGGTGCTGTAAGTGATTTTGGAGATGATGTGAGTGCGTGTGTGTATTTATTATATGCGATTCATAGTCAAGTAGAGACTCATCTTTGTCCTGAATGGCTTGATATTATTGGGCCACATCGATTTTAACATTGATTTGGTATGGGTTTTTTTTTTTAATTAGCTTTTGGAAATCTCGTTGCAGAGTGCAAAGAAACTACAAAACTCACTGGTGAAAGTGCAAAGAATTCATCCACTTGAGCAGAGTCAAGGTAGTCGACGAGCTGCACCTCATACAGCACCATGGCACATGGTGGGATGACGGGAGGGCAACCCATCTCTCCATAGGCATAGCCGGACTGCAGGAGAAAACGGGAGAACTCCCCTCTCCTCATGGTCCGCAACCCGAGGTCCAGACCCCACACGGTCATGTCTGGTTAACAAAACAATCAGTGACAGGACTATGAGATCTGTTATCACAATGATTCGACAGCAGCTCTGACTACAAAGCTAGAGGTACTTGGTGTGGTACAAGAGGAATAAAACACTTTCAGATGTCTTGTTTGTAAAAAAAAAAAAAAATACTACATTTACATGTACATTTAACAGTTCACCGATCAAGATCGTAGCCCTGGGATTTGATTTTTAGCATTGCACTACACGCTTACCTCTTCCAAGTTTCATCATTTTGGGAAATTTGAAGTTCCTCGTCGACTCAAAAGGCTGATCCGAGTACTCCAGGAATCCAGAAAAGTGGACTGTTGACACGATGAACATACAGGGCGTTAACGGTCCCAGCGATATCCTTACTAATTCCCATACAACACATGTGCCAGACTTCACGATGACCAAAAACAACGTTGTCTCAGTATAGCAGCAATGTTGTGTCTGATACTTACTGCTGACTGAAGCATCTCTTGGTACAAGTGGACCTTCTCCTTCATGCACCACTTCCTTGAGAATTCCCCCATCTCCTAAAACGTCTTGCATTTGCTGAGCGAGACGTTGGAAAGGGGTCTACGGTGCGATAACAGGCAAAAATATCAGCAGCTTCACGTAAGGTTTGGAAAGGTTGGCTAGTTCATGGCACACTTTCTTTTCCATAAGTGTGCACACAAACAACATTTACTCATTGGTATTATTACACTGAATGGTAAAAATGTTTTGTTTTTTTTTTAAAAAGGGGGAACAAATAAAGGAACATAAAAATAACCCCTTCCTGTCTGTAGTGGCTGATTTTGGAGGTATTTTTGGTTGGCACAGACTACTATTACTGTTTTAAACAACACTGGCCTCACAGGTCTCCCATTTTCCCTCAAAGGTTGAAAATGTGAAATTAGTTTTAGTTCTAAACCTTTCTGTAAAACGACAAAGATACTTAGTTTACACGCCAACAGTTCAAAACTACTAGTACTAATAATTAAGATTAATTAATGAATGAGTATGTTAATATTTAAATAATTAATTAGTCAAAAAAAAATCGCCAAATTATTAGAATGAATCGGCGTTATGTGAATATTTAGCAATTATCTGGTGAATAGCAGCTAGCTTTAACTGTTTGTTTGTTTGTTTGTACCTGTATTCCAAATCGATGGCGCTCTTCTGAGTTCAAAAACTGGATCAGTCTTGAAGATACACCGTTCGTATGCATGATTTTGAGCTTCAAGTCGAGTGAATTTCGACATAAAGTGCATACAACGAACTTTCGGCTAATTTTCAAGTAACCTAGCTAAATAAATAAGAGCTAGCTTTTCTTTCTGACGAAAAAAAAAACACCCCCACAGAGACTGAGAGGATGTGGAGACGCCACACTGAGGTAAACAACCGCCATCAACTTTACAGCCGTGAAAGCACTATTTGAAATAAATAAAATACGGTTATTTTTTTATTTAATAAGTTTCTGTTTAGGCATTTTTATTACAGGAATGATATGTTTATCGAGTAATTCAGTCTGGGAAGAATTAATTGAATAAACCGATACGAAATCCTGGCTTCAAGCTTGAAGTCTACACCAAATCTCTCATCACCTCCAGATTAAAGTTCCTACACGAGAAAACTAATTATTACTATTTATTTATTTGTTTGTTTGTTTGTTTATTTTTACGGTTTGTGTATGTTTTTTAAGCAGGATTTGAAGCGGTAACTTTGTTCACCAGAAGATGGCGCTGGAATCAAATTTAAAGACAATTTTTGAAACGATTTATTAATATTAATATTTGTTTTTGTTTGTTTGTTTGTTTGTATATTTTCATTTGTAATCTAAGTTACATTGGGTGTGTGATGGCATGTAAGACACGAGGAGTACGGTTTCCTTTGTTTTTTATTATAAACATTTTCACAACAATCACAATTTCCTTGTAACAAGCGGTACCAAAAAAGGACAAATATTTCAAATAAAAAAAAAATGTGCTTGACTTCATACATTTTTTTTCTTTCTTTGTTTAAAAACTCTATACACCTAAAGATGTGTGTTCTGTACATATGTTTTGTTTTAAATGGACCTTCTGAGCATGAAAACCTGAAGAAAATTAAAACTTCACAGTGATTTGAAAAGAGCTGATTTCTTCTATTATCACATAACACCTTCATAAATTCATAAGTTGGTAAAATATGGAAGCAATATAGCAGTTGTGGTTTTTGAAAATAACAAAATGGTGTTCAGTCATAAATCTTCAATGCCAAATCAAAATGTTCATTTTGTCTTCATATCAACAATCATTTAAGACATTATTATTATTATTACTATTATTTTACTGTTGTGTAATCTGTATTCTAATTGTACATATACTTTTAGTTTCTCGTCCAAATGCATTTTGGCCAAAAAGCATGATGGACCAAATAATTTACTTTGTTCATGTTCATTATGCCTTTTTGTATTTCATATGTGCCTATTTAGCCTACTACCATCAGCCGAAATGGAGATCAAATCTAGATCATGTGTCATTCTGTGTAATTAATTACCCAGCATGGCTGTGACTGATTAAAATATTTGCTAAACAGCAAAATTATCTTAAAAACAGGGAGGCTTAGCACTGCTAGCCCATTTATACCAAGGGTGTATCCCATTTCCAAGAGCAAATCCAAAAATTAAGAAGATAGGAACACAGATTAGATCACTGTAACTGTTTGTTTCTTCCTGAATAGATTATGCAAAGGAAGCATAATATGATAAAATCAGTAGACAACCACTACTCATGCTGTGAAATCAACTGACCATAATCAGTATGCTACTGCATGCTACAGTGTTCTTTGCTTTACATTGTTCCTTCACATTTTTGTCCAACATCTCAGAAAATGCAGTGTGCATGTCCAGGTCTAGAAATAACCAATTATGATTAATGTGTAAAAAGAAAAAAAAAACAAAAAAACATACATTTGATCTTTATTTTTTTTTAAAATCCTGATTTATAAAAACTACATGCAGATATGTATATAAAATCATTTACTCAAACCATGACAGAGCGATGTGAGGAAGTGCTCTTCTTCTTTTGAGACTTAACCATCAGCCTGGGTAGCTCTCCAGGTGGAATCAGTATATCTGCAGGTTTGGCAGACTCTTCTGGTTTCGCACCTCTCAGAAAGTCTATGGTTGCATATTCCGTGCTTGAATTTTTGGGTGGCACGTTTCTCTGATAGCTTGCGCTTTCAGACTGTAGCACCTGAATTTCAGCATAGTGCAAGTCATCAGAGTTGGTCTTCTTCTTCTTATTCACTTTGGCGTACTCGGGCTCTGCTGTCACACTGTCATATATGTGGGGATCTATAACCTAAGTGAGAAGAGATAAGAGACAGCAAAAATTTAAAGTGAAGGAAAAAATGGTCACATGATAATCTTGCTGTTAAATATAGAAGGGTTATAAAGACATCAAGATTGTTCTTCATTATCTCAATCATTTATAGTAAGTGATTCGCCCATTACACATACGCTGGGAAGTTTGGCAATGGGTTTATTTGAGGATTCAGTATTTATCAGACAATAGTATACTCCTAGATCTCACCAAATAGAATGAAGAAGGTAAAAGACAATGTGGTTGAGGACAAGTTGGTGTAAGTAAATGGCCCAATAAAGTCAATACTGTATTTATTTATTTATTTATTTTTACAAATAGATAGATACCTGATGAGGTGAAGCTGCAGGTGGAGCTGACATTAAAAAAAGACCAAAAAATTGTTACTTAGAGTCATCAGCACAATTAATGCATCAACAAAGAAAGACTTTATAACACATCACATAGTGAAATGTTGTTGGGTTTTTTCATATACACTAACTTGTTAGATGGTTGGAATCTGAGCTTTACCCACTGAGTCACCACTGCATCTAAACGCAACACGGTTCCCAGCCCTGCTCCTGGAAAACCACATCCCTGCACATTTTTTTTTTTTGCCTGCTCTAGCACACCCACATTGGCCTGTTATATAGCTAATGATCTGGTTCAGGTGTCATGGGAGTATTAGCCGCACCTCAAATGGTGAACATTGTTTACTTTTAGTGTGTGTCGAAATGGAGTAAGCTGTTGTGTACTATTATCTGGGTAAGGTGTTAAAACTGCTTGAGTGTGGACTGCTAGAGACTTGGACACAATACAGTAGTGAAGGTGGAGGAAACATCAGAAGATGCTATGATTTCAATTTTGCTAAATAGCCAGTGGACCACTGCTATACCATAGATGTAAATAAGGATGTTTAATCTAAATATGCAAACATTACAATATACAGAATGTTCACTTGGGGTTTAAAATATTCGTGCTTGTTCTAAGGATGCTGTTCTGGCAAGTGTCAAGAATCTGGGGTACCAAAACTTTTAGTGTTTAATTGCAGTTGTTGCAACCCAATTAGACATCTCATGCACCTCAGGAAACACAGCTAAGAAGCTACTATTTTAATAAGGGGCCATTTGAACAACCAGTTCTAGACATTTTCCTGTATCCTGTTTGCAAATTTGCAAGAGTCACAAAGTGCTTTATAAACATTCTTAAGAAACATATAAAGATGGGATGCCATGAGCTTTTAATCCATGGACATTGTCTTCCTCAAAAAAAAAAAAACAAACAAAAAAAAAACCCACACATCACAAATTTGTTTTTTCCTTTGGAAAGTACTGCACGTGTGTGTACATAGACAGAAGATCCTGAAGCCTTTAGCCAGAAAAGTGAACAATGAGCATGAGAAACTTTGTAAACCATCTCAAGCTGAGGTTAACATCCTACAAAAATCCAAGTAGACTACAAGTATAGAGTGTAGTACACAAAAGAGTACATCTGAGACATAGCCGCTGTACTAGGCATTCAAGTTAACGCATATGGCTACAATCCAGCTGTGAAAATCCTAACCACATTGTTGATACAATCCAACTCCCTGCACACCTAAACCTGGCAAATCGGTCTATAATTGGTTTGGGTGTGTTTGGATTGGAATGGAATAACAATAGGCCATAGAGGACTGGACTCTCTGTTATTACTAAAACATAGTCTAACAAGATATTGATGGGTGTTATTTGATTGCTTATACACTCTAGTCTGTAACAAAGTACCAAAATATGCATAGTTGTAAGCAGTAAGATGGTTCAATGATATGAAGTGTAATGCTGCAACAAATCCAGGAGCTCAAGGTAATATTTGTTTAGCATTCCTGTGACTTCTTCCAAAGGTAGACAAGTGTTCAATCTGATGATGATTAGCTAGCTAACAACCCAGAGATTTTACTACTTTTTACTTAATGCATTAGTATCCAAATACACAACATACTTTCCTTTTCTTCTTCAGTTTTTATAAGCGGTCTTGTTTCAAATTCTACCTTTTGAATGAGACACACTATCTGAGTGGATTCATAACAAAGATATATTGATAACAGATTTCATACCTTTCCGTTTTGACCTATTTAGACTCAGCTTCCTTGGATTTAATCCCCACCTAAGATAGATAGAATAATACACATCCATAAACAAAACAAAACAACTTAAGCTTTTGCAGTAGCTCATCAAAATTGCTTGGAATCTTAATAAAATGTCAAAAAAAAAAAACACACTGAGCAGCATGACAGAACACTTAAAAAAAAATTGTTGAGTGAGTCAAACATATTGCAGGAGAATGGTTTTTTGCACTCCTCCAGTGGAATATGAAAACGTTCACCACCTAGTCAAAGTCCTCTTCACAAACTAAGATCATGGTTGAGGATTTTTTTTTCCCCCTCCAACCCCATTTCCTCCTAATTTTTTTTCCCCATTACTAATTTCCACCCACAAGTTGGTCTTTCTTATTGCACAACAGCTACAAGTTTGGGATCCTGAGAACACACGGTCATCCAACACACATTTTTGGACTGTTACTCATGCGAATTCCATGATCTAACAACTCTGTGATTGGCTAATATTGCTGTGAACTATAGAAAAGAGAAAGGCTAGTTACATTCGCATACACATTTCGAAGCTGAAATCATAGATTAAAAATAGTTCAGAGCCATCGAGATGTTCTCTTCGCTATTTTGGTTAATATGACAAATGCCCAATCAACATTACTAATTTCTTTTTAAGCTTGCCTGCTGATGCCCAAAACACAGATTAATCCGTGTTCCATTATAGACTTTAATTACTTCTCTCTGAATAGGACAGTAATTTTTACTGTAGTTTGTCAGGATTTCTGCACTGCTCCCACAGATGCACATTTTAAAACTCTATTACTGTTTTCTTTGCCTTATGAGATAGCGAACATGACAGTTTTCTACAAACGTCATCCTGACGCTAAACAACCCGTCGTCACTTGGGGAGTATCCTTAACCCTGGAAGACCCAGACAACCTTATAATAGGAAAAAATATCTCCATTGACTAAAAATAATAATCCAGAATCAATGAACACAAACAGGTTGGTTTTTTTTTTTGCTTGTTTTTTTTTATTATTAACCCTTTCCTACTACATGTTATGAAATGGTCCTTATGAGACCTCCTGGGATGTCCCTCAACCAGTGAGAGGGTTGAATATAAGAGTGAAATAAAATTGAGGGTGAAATATGACCCCAGGGGCACTTCAGGGTTAAAGTAAAAAAGGTTTCCATATCAGACCCAGTTCCAAGTTAGTGCTGGGGCCGAAGAGGAATAAAACAACTTCTGCACATGAGGTCATTAGAAAAATTACTCTGGCATCATTATCATCATCATCATCGTAATCATCATCCGCATGCCTGCCATGTTGAATCCTTACTTAATTCATTTTGATTTTCAAATCAACCCTGTTGAACTTTAATTCATTCAATAACGATTGCAATTTCTCCATAACATCCATCTAACCTAGGAAAGGAATGAACATGTAAAATGACATCAATCTCGAAAATTAGATCTTCAGCAGTGAATCTGGGGAGGGAAAAAAAAACCTTTTTGGACAAGGAAACAAAATAATAATTTTTTTTTTTTATTTTTTTTATTTTTTTTACAACTCTAGAAAACCTGGCTGGTGTATAAGAACGATAAAGGAAACTGAAATGTACATTATGTCGCACACAGTCATGTCCAGAAGATTGACCTAAAGGTTTCTACAGCAGACTTTTCAGGGATTCCTGAATGACGTGCTTGTTCCAGGTGGGTGGAGCCTTAAACTTTCTTCAATAGGACTCGTTTCAGTGCCGCACGTGCACAAAAGAAATGGCGTTTGGATTTTATTTCTCATCCCTACAGCTTTAACCACCACGTTTCCCCCCATAAATCTCCTAGAAGTTTCGCTTGAACACCGCACTGATTTGCTCTCCACGGCTTATTGCATTACTTCTCATGTCTCTAGAAACTACTTAACTCACGCGACTTTTCATCAGAACGCTGAAGTGCTTATTATAAACGTTATATTCCGTCATGTTCACAGAAAAAAACAAACAGGAGCCCCGCCCACATTCCACGCTTATCTTCCAGCTGTTCATTTCTGCAAGTTGTTATGGATTTGCTCGGACTTTGAACGGTCCTGCATGCTGCTTTAATCTTCTGAATATTTCTGACTTACTCCAGAATTTCTAAAGATATCCGCACAAAACACACACACTCATATATATATATATATATTCATTCCATTTAAATGCACTGTTGTAAGCCATAGTTTGTTTAGCTAACCACTCCAGTGAACTAAATATCCTGCCTCACGTTTCACTTCCTTGTCCACAGCCCACTCTGCACCCGCAAATCTAATCAAATCCGTGAATAACATGTGATAAAATAAACAAACCAGCACAGCATACACTTTAACATCACACAGGTAACGACATTACTCCAGAATACATTTCATTTCCTTTCACACCACAGATGATACACCAGCAGCCATGCCTTACCAGGCGCCTTTATTTAGTCTAAGTGGAGTGTCTGTAACTTAGAAATAGCTTTATAAAGAAGAAAAAGGAGAAATTACTGACCTAAAGAGTAAGCTACCCCTTTTTGTGCAATTCGGAGGGGAAAAAGCAAAGGATTTAGTGTTTGAGTACTTACTTATCCAAGGCATTGGTTACTCTGTTTCCCATGGCTGCGCATGTTTGAAGAGTCCTCCCCGAGCAGCTCGGTTTTATCAGCGTCTTCATTTCCTTGTTCAGGGGGAAGTGAAGCTGGGCAGGTGCTCTGTGAATGTGGAGCACGTTTTCCTCTTTGACTGTCCCATTGTAGGGAAAGGTTACCTGGTAAGCCTATATGCTTGATCTTTCTTTTCTTTTCTTTACAAGTCTAACAAACAAGAGTCTTACAGACAAGAAGAAATGGTGATTGTAATTTTTTTTAAAGGAAAAAAAGAGATCATTTTATGTTGTTCAGGGTTGTGGGAGATTCTATGCCAGATGAGACACCGGGTATGCCCACTTTGTGCACATACATTCACATCTGTTTGCATATTTTTGAACATGGGAGGAAACTGGTGCCCCAGGAGGAAACCCATATGCAAAACGCTACACCAACATACCCCAGGAACCTTGAGTTGTGAGTTGGAAGTGCTACTTACTGCATCAGTAGGCGCCAACTCAGAACTATCATACTGTTTAAATTATGTTTCAAGCACCTCCAAGCTGCCACTGCTGGGCCCTTGAGTAAGGCCCTTAACCCTCAACTGCTCAGTTGTATAAATGAAATACACGTAAGTCGCTCTAGATAAGAACATCTGCCAAATGACAGAAATGTAATGTAATGTAATGTAATGTAATGTAATGTAATACCAAAGATTCTAAAGCACTACGTGCTAAGATAGCTTACTGGCCAGAAAATACATTGATAATCAGGAAGTACAGAAGTTCGACACTATGGGCACCATTTTAGTAAGCTGCCCTTTCGTCCCAGAGGCCGGATACCGTGGGAAACTTGCGGCATTTTTCTGAAATCGTCTTGTTG
>JAQLOM010000017.1:11641368-11653068 GCA_030068315.1 Chrysichthys thysi
TCTATCTATCTATCTATCTATCTATCTATCTATCTATCTATCTATCTATCTATCTATCTATCTATCTATCTATCGTTGTTTTGATAAATTTAGGTATATTTGATAGCATATAACATATAAGAGTATATGCTTGCTTAAATATTAATCAGTTCATTTATCTCTGAGGCTTAAAGACTAACAGCTGTTGTGAAATTCAGTCATATTCAAAGTTTTCCAAGCATGCAAGCCATGGAGTACAGAGCACAATATAAGAGTGTGTGTGCATGCGCGTTTGTGTGTGTGTGTGTGTGTGACGATTAGACGGTAATGCAGCATGACACCTCTGAAATGAAACGGTGGTTGCCATGGCAAAGAGCCAGAAGCTCTGGCGAAGGGTGACCGGTGTGCACCGTAAATGATGTTTGATTAGTATTTAGATCATGTGCTTTTACACCTCGCTGTCCATGAGCCGTAGTCTGAGCGGTAGTTTTGACGCTAAATGTAACAGTAAACAACACTTCACAAGAGTACAAAGACACTGTAGCTGTTAAGATTTAAGAGGGTTGCTTTAAGGGTTAGTTAAGATTTCAGTGCTTAGGACTCGAGAGAAATAAAACGGTGTGGGATGTTGCTTCACCATCCTGGTGTTGATTGTTTTCCCATAACTGGTCACCCTGTCATGTTTATGATTGCAATAACAAATTTGATTGATGCAGTTTATGTCATAGGAATTCTCCATTTATCCGAAATTAACCACTGATAAATCACATTTCTTAGCCCAGGGGTGTTTTCATGCTAGCTGTGCTATAGCAAAATGTATGCTAATTGACTAAACAGGGTGTAATTTAATCCAATACGGTGGCAGGAAGAGTAAACCACAGCTCTGCTGGGTGCAAAAGGATCCAACGGGACTGCAGGTGCAGTGTAGGCTGATGGTGTTGGAGTGTTTGACAAATCGATGAAAGACATGGTCAATAGTCATAACAGAGACTCTGCCACACACACACACACACACACACACACACACACACACACACACACACAAATATATACACACACAGCTACCATAACAGCACTGTGGCCTGAGAGGTTAGAGCTGAAGCGTATGAAGTGTGTGAATATATACATTTAGAAAAGACATCTCCCAATAGATCACTGGATATTAGTGCAGTATTATTGTGTATATGTATGTGTATATCTGTGTACTCATTATTTCCTGATATTTGTCTCAGGATTATATTAATATGAATCAAATGCTTTTTAATAGATAATATTATTAATATGAAACCTGCATACAGGTTTGGAATACATTATTGCTCTTGTTTAAAGAGATACAGTGAGTGCCGAAGGCTGGCAGATTTGTCCTTTGTCCATCCATCCCTGTCCCTTTCTCTGCCCCTGCCTGCCACTCCGTCCTCTCGTGGCATATATCATGATTCCTCCATAATAGCTCATCTGTCGGCTGTACACGGAAACGTGTCACCGTTATCGATCTCCTCCCCCGTGCTGTTTAACATTCTCCGCCAGCTTTGGACTAAAAACGCCAGCAAACCTTTCTGAGATTTCCTCAGATTCAGCTATATGCTACGTATTTTAGTCTACCTAAATGTCAGTGTTGGAAATGTGATAAGAGAAAAATGTGACACCTAATGATTCGAGGATTACTACATGTGTGTGTAGGTATTGATTTGGGTGTTATGACAAGCATATATAAGTAGGACTAATATGATTGGAGGGTGCAAGAGAAACAGATGTGAGTCCTTCCAGGCATTTAAAAAATTATTATTATTATTATTATTATTATTATTATTATTATTATTTCAGTTAGATTCTGCCCTCTGTAGCTGACAGGACTGGAACCTGATGCGATCTTCTTATCCATCTCAAGATTCCATATCATACTCGTTCTGTTATATTTTTCTGCTCACCACGGTTGTAAAGAGTTGCTATTTGAGTTAGCTTTACCTTAGTCATTTCCACCTGCATAGCTGCTCCTCACTATTCTGTGGAACAATCCTGGGTAAACTCTAGAGACTGGTGTGAGTGAAAATCTCTAACCAACCTGTCCGGCACCAACAACAATGCCACGGTTAAAGCTACAGAGATCGCACTTTTTTTCTCCTCTCCCATTCTAATGTTTGATATGAACACGTGACGTGACGTATCGTGATGTGAACTGAAGCGTTTGACCTGCATCCACATGATTGGCTGAATACATAATTGCCTGAAGTAAAAAGTAAAATGAATGCATAAATCCCAAACAGAGGAATTTAAAATTCCATCAAATGCCAAATGAAAACATTTCAAATGTTATCAAAGCCTATAGTGTATCGAACCTTCTCAAGCTGTGCTACTTACTATGAAACATTTCTTGTACAAAAAAAAAAAAAAACCATTATTGGTCCATCTTCTCACTTCCTACCAATTTCTACCTTTGCCCTGGATTCAGAGGGGGCACCTTTGACCAGGTCAAGAGAGAGTGAGAGACAGATGAACTCAAAGGTGCCCATGTCCAATTACTGCACACTGTGCCCACATCGAAGTGCCAGAGGTGTGGGGCACTAATGGATGTAGCTGCTGCATGATTTCCTGGCCCAATTTGAGCCCATGTGAGCCCACCGTGTGACCACAGCATGAAACGGCTAATGCTGCTAATAGTCCAGGAGGTCACACGGAGAGAGATGTGGTCACCTCCTGCGTTTGATTCAGTGTTCGATCCTTTAGGACATGCTACAGTGGTACAGTATTACATTCTTTTTGATATGTAATCCTTTTAATGGTGCTTTATTTATTATTATTTTTTAAATCTCGTGCTCAGTAGCATTACGCTTTCCCTTGCTTAATGAGCTAACTGGATTTATTTTGCTCGATTTGTTTATCTGGCTTTCCCAACAAGTGAAAATGAGCCAAGCCTAATTGCAATTTTCACGCAAGTGAAAATATGAGGTGACCTGTTACATATGATTGTAATCAGATCCTGTCAAAGTTATTGTTTGCCAAACAAGTCTGAGATGCATGACTGGTCGGTGGTGGTAAACATTTCATTTTGCGCTTTCCAATGAGCTAATTACATTTCAATATCGGACACATTTGCCAGCCGGCGGTAAAAGAAAAGGATTGTTTTAATTCCTTTGATTGATTTGTCCAGGTCCAAAGCCTCCCTATAATCTCTTCATTTGTATTCAAGATTCTTTACATTGGGTTTTTATTTACGCAGTGTCTAATGCTGACTTAAAGAGGATCTTGGAGAATCTATTTGAATGTAAAACAGAAAACAAACACAAACTCTTCATTCTCTGCTTGATTAATTTTCTCTAGCAGCAGCCCTGCTCAATAGTTGTACCGCTCTTATTGCTCGCTCTTATTGCTACTAATATGGTTTTGTACGGTGAAATTCTCAACATTTTGTGATGATGATTTGAACAAATGGTTGCAAAGGTTAAGCTTAGGGTTAGGGTTAGGGTCAGGGTCAGATCTATCTTTGGTTATGATGTCATTCAAACAAAATGGGAACAGAATCTTGCTTCTTTGTCTTAGTTTTATTAAATTCTTACATTCAAGACATAAGAAAACAGGTGTGGAAAAAGTGTGGGTTCGTTTACGTCACAAATTCAAAGCTCGTGCATGGAAGGTTAAGCTTAACATTTGTTCCATTGCTTAAGATTTCATTTGTATGAAACTGAACAAACTCTGACTACATCGCCCTTATTCATTTGAACGCATAATTTCTCATGAGATTAGGTGAGTTCTCTGAAGGCTCTCTGGAGCCACTGTGTTGTGCTGAGGTTTTCATATTGATTGACTCTCATAGCTGACCCAATGCCTCAGCTTTGATTTTTGAGTATCTGTTGTTTTCACATTAGCCCTCAGGTCTGATTTCTGCCTGCAAACAAGCAGCCAAATGGCTTCCTTTGCATCTTTGCCAGGGCCTGGTCCATACTGAGCACTGAACTGGATTTTTCAATATAGTATGTAATCAATATAATCTACGAGAATATTGTGAATATTATCTATTTGTTTCACATATTTAAGATTTCAATGCAACCTAAGCTATATCATGGATCTCGCCTTTCTTGGTGTTGCTTGGTCAACGCTTTCCCTGCACCAAATTCTATCCTTCCTATTTAGCATTAGTACTGAATCCATGACCACTCTAGACTGATTTTGTGAAATTCAGGGTTGGGTGAAACTTTGATATTTAAAACCAGAGCTGTTTTACACAACCCCACGCTAGACGTAACAAACATACTGGAACAGCACGTGCTGTAAACGAGCAGGACTGCAAACAACGTGGTTGCGTTAATCGAGAATAACTAAACGAGTAAATCTGGCTAATGGCCCCTCCCACCCTGGAGAAGTGTGGCCCCTCCAGCCGTCCATATCCCTCCGTCCTTAATGGCCTGCGACAGCAGGGTTCTGTGACGGCTCCATCCGGATACGTCCGTCTATTTAACCCTCCTACAGCTCATTATCACACTCCAATCAGTCAGTCAGCTAAATGGGACAGGCGAGACCACATGGCAGGAGGGAGAAAAAAAGATTTCCACAATGTAGATTAGGCCAAGATGAGGGTTGAGCTCTACCAGCGACTGGAGCACACCTTCAATTTCGGTTTGATGATGAAGGTTTATCAGAAGGGATGATAAGAATTGAAATGCTTGTTAGATTGCATTGATTCAGTGATTAGCCATTGCCCCGGCTGAGCAATCTGAGAAGACGGAGCCATCACCATTGTACACAATTTGACAAGACTGCCAGCATTTTTCATGGTTAAATCAACATGAAATCCTGAATTTGCTTACTTGGCTGATGCTGGCATGAAACCTTGGATGTAATTGTTGTGCCTGGCAGACTGAGCCTGGGATACAAAAGGGCGAGATTCCTCCTGTCCACAGCTGCCATGGCTTTCTCCCATTTCCAGTCCCGTTTCCTGAAATTTTTGGAGATTTTGAACATCATGGGAAATTTCTGGGTTCTCTTTGAAAGGGTTCTGGATACAGTGTTTCTCCCATGTCTAATTTCTTATGTCACTGTCTTGGAGTTTGCATTCCCCATCACATCACTGTATCATATATGAGATTCTAAAAAGTATCTCTAGACACTTTTACCAACCACATCCTTACTTTATTGTGTTTTGGGTTTTAATGTTTATAATACTGTAAATGCACATGCTGTTTATGTATGTTGAAGAGAAAACTCTCAGCCTGTTTCAGCTCGTTTATCATTTCAGTCCAAGAGTCCAAAGTCTCTAAATATGAAGCCAGAGAGAAAAATGCAGCGTGTTGTTTCCGCATTACAAATAAATGAGAAAAATAATGTGATAACCAGGTATAAACTCAGAACACGGATTTCGAAATGCATATTACTGAATACCCATAGGATGCCAAAATGACTAAAAGAAAGGTGATAAAACAACAACAAGAAAACAATACGAAACAAACAAACAACCAAAAACTGTCTTGGAATGAACTGGACTCCTCAGTTCTACACGACATACTGCAACGCAGAATCAAAAAGTAAAGGCAAAATACATTTTATGGCTTTAACCGAAGTAACTGTGAGAAATTTAACACATCACTTTTCCACATAGTCCCCATGCAAGATGACACAAGTTTGTTGTATCGTTCATCTAGCTTTTGTATTCCCACAAAGAAGGAGTTTTTCGGCTGCCAGGTGAGCACCGCTTCCTTTACTTCATCATCAGAAGCACCTCCTTCAGTGGACCTTAAGGAGGATGTAAGGAAGATATGAAATGCATTCAAACCTCACTTTGCACTGTCCTGTTGCTGATGCAGTATGAGGACGTGCATTGTCACGGTGGAGCAAAACTGTTTTGCTCAGCGTTCCTCTTCTTTTGCTGCGAGTTGCAGGTTTAAGTTCATTTCTCAGCAACGCACAGGAATTTGCACTGAACACTTTTTACGCCTGCACTATGAAAATATCCTTTTAAACATGTTATAATGGCTAAGTGATTAACACTTCATCAAGTACAAGTGTATAATGTCGTGAATCAACATTATAATATTTGGTCCCTAATGTTGTAGTGCACTGTAACTCAGGATCTGGGATAATATCTTTCCCACATACATACTTTATAATGCATTAGCACACACCAGGCTGCTATTTGAAATGATTTTTGTTATGAACACATATAAGAGAAACATTATAAAGTCGTACATGCATGATTTAGAAAACAATGTGCGTTTAATTCTAACTCCAGGCTTGTGCCAGGCACTGTAAGGTATCATAACGTAGGAAAATATGATGTATTAGATCTAAATTTGTTTTGAATACAAGCTGCCAGTCTGTTATTATGCTGCATCTTTTGCTACTGACCTCACTGCGTCCTTCAGGAGGAGGGCTGTCACGGGCCAGGGGTCACATGACTTCACCAGGAAATATGGCTGTCTTCAGCGGCAAAGGCTGTGCGGAAGAGTTATGAGCGTTTTTTGTGGGATGCCAAGATGAAGGCAGAGGTCAGGGATATTGATGGAGGCCAGTCTGTGCTCCTCATCCCTCTGAGGCAGGGAGCAGGGTGACAAGGGCTCTCTGTCAAACTCCTTGGCATGCAGGTTAATGTATTAATTGTCTAGTAAACAGGGCCTTGGGAGAGAGAGACTTTCAAAGACGAACCACGTACTGGCTTCCTCTCTGAGAAAGAGGATGAGATAGTATGACGAAAGGACAACTCTCAGTGTCTTAGACTACGAAGGCAAGATTATCATAAGAAGGCATACATTTTGAAACATGGTGGAAGGTTGTATACAGAGAGGTTACTCTGATCTTTGCATCTTATTTTGTAGGATATAAACATCTCAGGCTAGAACCATGAACTGTTTTTTTTTTTTTTTAGTGGTATGAAAGAAATACAAAACCGCACTGTTTTTTTACAACCACATTCTTTAAAATCATTCTTAAATCTTTAAATCTTTGATAAATTCTCATAAGAACCTGGAATAAATCATACAATGCCATATAATTGGTTCACAAAGATATGTCGAGGTCTTTTCCAGGACAACACTGTTGAATTCTCCATTGTGTGTGGACAAAAAGTGTTTAATAATTAAAAAAAAAAAAAAAAAAAAGCAGCTCTGATGGTTTTTCCAGCCACAAGGCAAATCACAGTTTTACACGAAGACGCTCATTCAACCGTCTTTATCGTTGATCTAAAACTAATAAGAAATAAATAATGTTATTGTAATAATGTTATTTGACACGTGAAAACTTGCAGTATAACATCTGACGTGGTGAAGTTTTCTGGAAGAAGATGTCTATTTAACATTTATGGAAGGAGTCTCCAGTCTCGGCCCTTTGTCCTGACAATCAGTAAGGACAGAGGATATCACTCTTTCTGGTTTCTTAGTTCTTAGTAACATGAAAAAAAAATGTGTTTTTTGTTTTTTTTTGTCTTGTTAAGTAGAAACAATGTAGGTATAGGTGATAGCAGTGACTAATTTGACTCATGTGCATTCCATAACAATAAATGTCACTTTAAATGGATAAAAAGTTCAAGGTGTTGCTCAGTAAAACATTATAAAAGTTGTAGTTGCAAAGTTGGAAAATAATCAACTTTCTGGTGGTAACAGTAACTCTTAGTACAACATGCCCCGTCATATTTTGTTCTTTCACTAAATGCTGAACATTTAATATTATCTACTGTATATCAGCCATACTGATAAACTAAAGAATTAAATGTCTGGAAAATACAATTTGACTAAATTGCACTAGTCTTTCATAAATAATATACCCATGTCCAAGCTCTAATACACAGTAGAAACCTTGTCTGAATAGCACAGGATAACTGATAAAATGCTCTCATATTGTTGCTTATTGATACCTCAATATAAAATACCTCAAAGTCCACAAATTAAAGCAGCAGAACAGAGCAAGGAGAACAAATTGTTCACATGTGCTGTCTTGGTGCAAGTAATAACATGCCGTAAAATGAACGTTTCAATTCCTGGGATTGTATTGGCAGGCACATCTAATCAATCTGCTTCTGCGCAATGTGTAACTCAATTGGATTTCACCATGAGGCAGAGCAACGCTTCCCTAAAATTCAATTATTGTGTCACATTATGTTGCTCGTTTCTACTTATGAGTAACCAGCTTTAGTGTAAATACACGGACAAAGTGCCATGATTCATTGTGTGCAGAGTGCATTTTTCGACTTTGGTCTTTTCCTTCTCAGATTCTTTTAGATAAATCCAAGATTTTTTATTTTATTTTTTTAACAAAAGAAATGTTATTAAGATCTCCATCATCGCTTTTCCTGAATTCCTTCATTTCTGGTCTAAAATAATAACGAGTTATGAAATTCGGAAGTTCTGAAAGTTTTGAAGAAACCCCACACCTGATGTTCCACGTTTTTTCCTCATTAAAATTCCTATAAAATCCCATCCTCCACTTTCACCCAGTACTCAAGCCCAGGTTCTTGGAGTTCTCCTTTCCACAGCATCTATTTAAAAGGCTTCTAAAATACATAAATAAAAGGTTTTCTCAAGTTCGGTCAATCGCAAGCCTTGTAGTCAGGCATCACAATGGTGTCCGTGTTTCACCTAATGTGGAGCTTTATAGAAAAATAACAGCGTGAGGCTAAACCTAAGTAAGCCCCTGTCCTGTCTTTCCTGCTTTGGGAAGGGTCGTACCATTGAGCTAAGTGTCTCTCGAAGCGCTACTCTATTTTGAGTACCATCAGCCATGTGTAATTGCCTTAATTGTGGTAAGTTTGTATCAGTTTGAGTGGCATCAGCATGTCAATGAGGCATCCCTCTATTGGAGAGCTCTTCCTGGTAATTAGGCAGAATTGATTCGAAAGAGTGATGCTGATACTCCTTAATCTACTAATTAATCACAGGTGCATGGGCGAATTAAAAGAGGTGCCATTTAGACTTCATCAAAAGCGGTCGATAACGATAGCCCCGCGAGACAGAATGATGAAAAATACCATTCGCCACAACAAAATACATAAATACAAAATGAGCCTTTTTTTTTTTTTTACGCTACAACCAGAAAACATTATCTGCGACGGTCAACATTAAAACTAAACATGGGTTAAAAACAGTCGATTCACACTGAAGCAAAAGAAAATGTTGTTTTTGAAGAACCAATATGTACCAGGAAAACCACGATGTAGTAAGTGCACTAACAAGTCAGCAAACTGCCCCAAATTGCCCGCCATTCACAATAACAGAATAGAAGGCTCTTTGCCTTTAGTAAATGGCGAGGTGATTATAATAGATTGCTACTGCTGTTCCGTGTGCTTCCTCTTCACCTGTACCTTCACCACCACGTGACTTGGTTAGGATGGCCTCCTTTGCAATAATGAGTGTTTACATGGCCATGTCCCACCACAGTGTGTTACCATGTCCCATCATCCCCAATTATGCCACTTATCGATTGTTCCACGTTCTAAACAGCTCTGACACACACCGCTGGTCATTTAAGCTGTTGAACAGTGGAAAATTTTTGAATTGCCCCCTCCCCCCCACACCTAAATGCCACTTGCTGTGCGTTTCTTATACTATAATGCTCCCCATAAAGAGGGAAGACATACAACAGCAATTTCCCCTGCAACAAAGACCACACAGATACAGAAGGTGAACAAAACAAGTGAGCAACTGTAGAGAGGAAATCAGCGTAGACTGTAGGATTTAAGTGGCCAATTTGAGGGCTGTTCTGGGAAAGTAGTCAAAGGTGTTGTAGTTTGAGGTATGGTTTTTTTTTTTTTACAGGGGGTTTTACTGAAGCAGTGCTTGAAAAACTTGGTCTAGCCTTTTTTTGCCAACATGTATGGGTTGGATGCATTATAGACAGAATATTTTGATATTATGTGCTCTTGGGGTTAACAAATACTGTATGGGTGAGTCCAAACATATACCTTTGCTCTCCCTGGATGAACAAGCTCGTCAAGGTAATTTATATGATTATATGATGTAGTCCAGGGGTCCCCAGCCACCGGGCCACGGACCGGTACCGGGCCACGGACCGGTACCGGTCCGTGGGTCTTTTGGTACCGGGCCGGGAAAAAATAATAACCTTCCTGAATTTTTTTGTTATTTTATTTTCATTAGTTTCCCGGGTAACTTATTTTTGAAAAATTCCACTCTCGTCGCAGTACTGCACGTGACTCAGAGAATGTAGCGCTTTAAGCTGCTGCTGGGGAGGAAGCCCCGCCCTCTTCCATCACAAAATTTGGCACCCAACCTCCCACCACCACCTCCCACTCCAACCCCCGGTCCATGGAAAACTTGCCCTACTTGAAACTGGTCCCTGGTACAAAAACAAAAAAGGTAGGGGACCATTGATGTAGTCCATATCTCACTGTTCTAGTTTATCTTTCTGGGGTAGCCCTTAAGGCTTCTTCATTGAACCTTCCAAAAAAAATCCCTTAGCCAGCTAAATCCCTTTACTCTGCATTTAACATAATTTGCTTGTCCTTTCAAGAAATGAAAAAAAAAATTGAGGTGGTTTGGCGACGGTACAAGGATGCCTTCTGGTCGGCTCCAACTACATGTATGTATGTATGTATATCAGGCATGTTCCATTGGATGGAGACCCCAGAGCATACTAAAGATTGCATGTCATCATTAGCTTGAAAAAAACATCCAGGGAGACACTGGAATCTCTAGTCAGGGGCATCCTCAGTTCATTGTGACCGTGTCCCCCAGCGGGGAAAGCAGACAACAAGATAAGTTGCCACTGCAGAACCCAGGGTACACCTTTTAAAAGTTGAAAAAGCTAAGTCCAAAACCCTAAATGGTTTCAGTTTGTCCATCTGGGTAAAACCTTCAATATTTCCATGTAGATTTCTACAACAGATGGGTTTCCCCCAGATACGGTTCCAAGTAAAACCTGTAAAGCAGCTTAAAAAAGAAAAACACCCTCAAGTGTCCTTTTACCTCAAATTGCATATTCTTTCCGGAAATTAAAGACTTGAGGTGGTGCAGGCAACATCCAAGGAGGCCTCCTGCTCATCTCCCACTAGAGGTACATGTAACAGGCACGTATCCCTGGATGAAGACCCTGGGAGTTCATATCTCACAGTTGGCTCGGGAACATCTGGAGATAGTCCTGGAGGAGTCTTTGGAATGTGTCCTCAGGGATACAGGAGTCTGGGCCGACCTTCTCAGTTCGTTGTTACCGTGACCTTGACTTGTGTCTTTAGTATACTCTTGTCATTGTTTGTGGAATAATTTCATTGCCTCTTGTACACATTCCGCAATGAACAAATCATCCTCCATGTTTGTTGGGCTGAAATTAGAACATCAATGCAACTGAGTCTTGCCTTTGGCTAAAAAGCTTCAATCAAGACCTTTGGGGACAGCTAATGAGACTATATTTAACACAAAAGTCGAACTCAAAGCAAATACAACATTCAACAATATAGAAGAGTCGGTTTCACAGTAAATTCACAAACACCCAAAATTCAATGGGCTACAACAACACAGACCCCTCCGTCGTGTCCACTCTGGTGGAACATTAGCATCTGTAGGACAAGTCGAGGGGAGAGAGCGAGTCATGAGCACTGTGTAATATTCTCAGTGTGCAAAGTTTCCGCTCTAATAACGGCGAGACGAGCAAGTGCCACCACTGCGATGTATATCATCACTTCATAATTTAATTACACTTTAATGGGGCGCTGCTCTCTCTCTCTCTCTCTCTCTCTCTCTCTCTCTCTCTCTCTCTCTCTCTGTGTGTGTGTGTGTGTGTGTGTGTGTG
>JAQLOM010000017.1:11677178-11689297 GCA_030068315.1 Chrysichthys thysi
CACACACACACACACACACACACACACACACACACACACACACACACACACACACACACACACACGCACACACTCCACATAATGCATCATTTTATCTGCATCCGACACATTCTGTCAATTTCCAGCACACAGTCCTTTCTCGTAATTCACGCCTGACTGCCCAGGTGCTTACGGCCCCTCAGATACAATCACCGCATCGACGAGCTCGGCGGCCCAGATCGACCTGCTCTCTGGCCGTCAACAAAACGAACAACTCGGCTGGAGTCTTTTAATAGGAAATGCTATCCTTCATTATGCCAATTGATCAGCGCGTACGCACGCCATTATGATATAGGCCACGTAGTCGTATCATTACAGACCACCAGGGCGTTCGCATCATGGATTAGATGTCAGTGGTTCAGGATTATGAATAAGATTAGACCGTGAACCTTGTACATTGGCATGCTATTAAACTTAACAAGTAGTTAGCATTGATAGCAAGCTCATGCTGGCTAGTCAGTTTTACCATTCTGTTTATTTCTGTAAAACAATTTTTTTATTTAGGTAAAAAAAGAAACATATGCCTTTTCATATATTTATTAAAAGATGATCTTACTAAAAAAATACGTAATGAACAAAACTTTTTATATTTATGGATATCATGTGATCTGATGTTAACAAAATGAGATGAAAGTGTTAAAAGGATTTATCTTTGAGGAAAGGTGTTATTTTCTCATCTATCATCTAGCCAATTAGCTTTTATATTAAGTTTTCTTGTGTGTATTTATATCCAAACATTTTGTTGGTATCTTGACTTTGCATCAATGAAAATAAGATACTTGGTATCTAAAACTAAACAACCCCAACTTTATTGGTATAAATTATAGTATATAGTATGATAATCTTATAGTATTTCTAAACATAAATTTAAAATGCACGAATGAGTGAATGAACTAATTTGCTAATTACTAAGATGAAGATAATTTTTTTTTAGGTATTTAAAAATTCCTTCTTTTGCAACTCTATTGTTGTAAATTAACATATTTTGATAAGCATTATATTGTTATATGTGCTTAGTAACAAAAAGAAGATAGAATGCAGAGTATTTAAAATAAAATCACAGCAGTATTTTGTTTTATTATTAAAGTGTGCCTGTAAGCATGATTTATATTGCCAATTACAAAGAATATTAAAAAAAAGTAATAAAATTATTGGAAGAAGCTTTATAATTATTCATAAAATAAATAAATAATTAATAATAATAATAATAATAATAATAATAATAATTTACAATTCAACTATTCAGTAAATAAACATTAATTATTTTAATAAATATTAAATACTAAATGAAATAATGTATTAAGTACTAAGATGAAGATGAGATATTGGGTCTTTAAAATGAATTTTTACAAGTGCATTGTGATAAAAACAGAAATAAATGAATCGCTGGGACATTCGTTTCTAATTATAGGACTAATTAACACATTAATACATTGGGAGCAAGGCCTGTGATCTTAGCAAAGACCCATAGACCCATAATGAGCAATCAAAAAGAAAGGAAAGAGCTTTTAATCACTTTTTTCACACCCCTGACCACTGGGTGGGACTCCGGGAGCCACTGTATCAACTGCCGCTGGTATTGGGGGTTAATCGGGCGTGAGGGTGTGTGAAGGGTCCATCTGGACGTTGCTTCGGGGCCGAGGGGCCAAGTGACTGGCACATGTCCGTGAATGGTGGGTGTGTGAGGGGGGAGTGCCCAGCTGATACACCCCCCCAGCTGACTAATGGGAGTGTGTGTGTGTGTGTGTGGGGGGGGGGGGGGTGAATTTGTATAGCTTTTAAGGTCTCATTTCTCTTTCTGCTGCCTACCGAATAACAAGCAGTCTGATTATTGTACTAAAAATAAAGTAGTGATGCATTAGCTTCTAAAAAAAACAAAACAAAAAAACGTTATCTCAATTTTTAAATTTAAAAAAAAACAAAAAAAAAACAAAACCCACAAAATCCCAAAGTCTGACAAGTTGAACTGGAAAATTCACATTAAATTAAATTTACAAAATTGTCTGAAAAATGATACTTTACGTCAGAAATAAAATGGTTCATTATTATTATTTTTTTTTAAAAAATGCTTTCCTTGATAAATGTTGTAATTGCTATGGAGCGCGTGGACTAAAACATCTTGCGTAAGGAAGAATAATCAGCTTTGGGTTGCCCCAGAGTGTTTTATTCCTCTTATACAACAGCACGTTGCCAAAGATTACCATTTCCTTTGTTAATTAAAGAGCTACACATCATACTTTTGCTGTGGCGTGCTCACAAATCAAGTCAAAGTTAAGTCCTCACTTAGACTATAGCAGCTACAAACAGTCGTTCCATCACCAACCTTTTTTTGTTTCCTGTCTGTTGAAGTTATTAAGACAAAAAAACACAGTTTGTCCAACTGTTTCCCAAGTGATCTTTGGTGGAAAAGAAACTGCCTGTTGCAAAGTGCTGACACTGGATTCTCCATCCTTAAATCTAAAAAAGAAAAAAAAGAAAAAAGTCTCATAGCATCATGTGTTTTCCTGATTTAAAAAAAATTTGTTTTTTTTTTTTTACCCAAAGTACCTTTGTATATTGGTACTAACCAGTGTGTCAATATATACCTTACAAGTACACCATTTTAATGTGACTTTGTATCATTTTTCCACATCAATACAGGTTCCATCACAAAAGCGACTGACAGAGATAGTCTACACACCTTTTATTTATTTATTTGTTTGTTTGTTTATTTATTTATTTATTTTACAAAGGCTGTGTACAGTGGGCTGCGCTAAAGTACACTTGTTCTCTTGCTGAATGTGCTGTAGACCATTTTAGCAGCAGATGAGGGGAGTATGGATTGATCCCACGACTCTCTCTGGAACCAGAGGCTGATAAGTGAGAGAGAGAGAGAGAGAGAGAGAGAGAGAGAGAGAGAGAGAGAGAGAGAGAGAGCAGAGGCTATCTCTGTGCTAGAGGTCACAACTTGTCAGAAAATGATGTCGATTACCCTTTCTGCTGCCCTTTTTTTTCATGGAAGGTGAAAATCGCACAGCACTACGCTGTTCTGTGCTCTTCTGGCTATCTGCGTGCCTCATTTTCGGATAAAACATGAGATATAAGAGAGTTAATCATGAAATTTTGATGAAGCATATTCATCTTAGGGGGGATAAAAGTGGGATTTTTCACATCATGTAGTTCTTCTGTTGTTTTGATTCTTTGTTGCGTTTACCGTCAGGTCGTACAGTAGCTGTGAGCAAACTGACTGGCACATTGACAGAGTTTTGCTTAAATAAGCTCTTACATAGGAATAAAACACAATGGAGCATGTTGTTATAGGAAAATAAGCAAGGGTGTCCCAAAGTCCCAAAGTTTCTCCCACTTACACTACAGATAATTGCCAACATGGTGCAAGGTCTGCAAAATAAGTTTGAATCTTTTTTTTTTTTAGTCTCCTGACGTTAATAGAATTACAAAAAACACCGTTTGTCATGTTACTGATGAACCATAAAGTCCTGAATATGTTCCTGTGGCGTAAAACCTTAAAATGTGGCTTTAACTCTTACTGCTATAATGTAAAAGACCGACACTGGAGACTTCTTCCAAAAAATGTAAAACCATGTAAAGTTTCCCGCTCAGCAATTACGCAGTATTTATTTGGTCTTGCAGATGATACTACGGTCAGAGATGCTTCTATTGCAACTGACCGATCAAAAGCCAAAAGCGCTCTGGTGTAGCAGATTTTTTTTTTTTAACTCTTCGGCTGGTTTCCGGCTTCAGGAAAGGGTTCTTCTGTTGTAGAACCTTTAAGTGTTCGCCCCAAATTGAAGAGCTACTTCATATCAGTCCTCAGGAACCATATTATACGCAAATACTCGGAGGAAAGAGCAGGATTAAGTCTGTCATGTAACCGAGCTTACTGCGGAACACATCCGGCTTAGAAAGAAAGGTTGAATGCGGAACCTTTAGTGGTTCCTGAGCTTGTCCTACAAAACAGTGTTTATCTATTGAGTCTTAGTGAGGGGTTGAAGTGGAAACACATCACAAAGCTAAGAGTCTTGGGAACGTTGGGGGTCAGACTGGCTACGAATGTTAATATTGTGTAGCAAATCATTATTACGCGTATATATTTTTGAACATTGCAGAAAATATTTTATTGGATATGTTTCAGGATTGAAGCGTTTGATAAGGTTCTCGTTACAGCAAATCACGAAGGAGCCGATCAACACACAGCTGCTTCGAAACCTCGCATCTCGACTTTTGCAAATATTTCCAAAAATGTTTGCTTTTATCATTTTTTTCTGTCCTGTGAAAGGCAGAATTGTATGAATCGTATGTATGAAGGCAGATTTGATGTAATCTAAAGAAAGGTGTGGTAAAGTAAAGTGAAGGCGTGAGACGTGTGTCTTTGGACCGCCATCGTCGCCACATGGTTTGGTCAACCGTGCAGACACACACACACACACACACAGACGTACAGAAATACCCATCCAGAAGCACTCGCAACGACTGTTAGCCCCACACAAAGCAACTCAGCTGGCCGCCACTCCCCTCTTGACAAAGGTCTGACCTCCTTGTCCGTGTGCAATTGTGTGTGTGTTGCCTTGACGCATCCCCTCCACCTCCTCCTCCTCCCAGTCTGCCATTCCGCTCTCGCTCACTGCCAACTGCTCAAGGCATGGCTCGGGCTCCGGGGCCTCGGGTCCACGCTCGGCTCTCCCGGTCAATTAAATTCAGATTGAGGATAAATGATCTGCAAATTATGTCCCAATAAGTGAGTGAGTGGAGTGTAGTTAGAGACTAGCTGGTCACAGCCGGAGGACACCGCGTCTGCCACGGCTCTGTCTGTGGGGAGTCGGGAAATGAAACAGACGGGTAGGGGGAAAAATGGTTCTTGGATCTGTAACAGAGTGTGTAGAATGGGATGCTGGCTTCTTGTTAAGAATGTTAAAACAGCACATTCGCTCTATCCGTCTCTCTCTCTGTCTCTGTATCCATAAAAGAGTTTGAAAAGAGGTCCAGGTAAGAGGATGTTTTAATACATTTCTGCAGAGATGCAGAAAAGACAGCTACTGTCTTTGCATCCGAGATGCAGCAATCAAGCTAAAACAGGCCAAATCGGCATCAGGGCTTAGTGAAACCAGCTTTTTTTATGGGTCGGCTGGAGTTTGGACCAGGAAAGGGTGCCGTAGTGGTCTGATTTCCTTCAACCCTTGTGTCTTTTAAAATCCTAGCAGGTACTTAATATTTTCTGCCTGATTTTGGTGTTGTTCCTTTTTAATGGTGAACAATGAAATAACTAAAGAACGCGCCAAAATCAGATGTTTGGAGACAGCTTGCGGTTGAAATTCACGTGGTTGATTCACATTCAGACAAAGACTCAACATTGAAACTTTGTACAGGTTTAACCAAGCAGGACGTACGTGATTGCCTTTTAGGTTGGATTTCAGACGAAGTTGTTCCAAATACCAGAAGTGTTCCACTTTTCTGGCCACGAGCTTCAGAATCTAGAGGTGCGGCTCTGATGCTTTTCACTGATTGATTCACGTTTTGGCATGAAAGATGTACACAAACACGAGCAGGCAAGAAGCATGCGATCGGATTTTGTTGGATTTTATAAGACGTCCTTATTACGACTTATGATGCTATACTTTTCGGACCGCAAGCATCAGAATCCTGACCTTTCTGATCTGACTGCTTACTTTTCAAGCTTAAAATCATCCCGCTGGAAGATCATTTTGCTTGTTTCAAGCTTTTTTTTTTTTTTCAAATAAATAAAAATGATTCTATTTTTTCTAGAAATAATTAAAAGTGAATTGGGGAGGGGGGGAGGGGTAGCACGTGGTTTAATAATCTTTTATTTGTATGATCACGTTCTCACAAGTGAGGAATGTGGGTCGTGCTGTTACAGAACGATAATCAAGGACAGGGTGGTGTGTTTTTGGAAAACCCATAAGTTACGGTTTTACCTCTGACTGTTAAAGCGCTGACACTGGAGACTCCTTCCTTAAACCCTAACTACAGGAAACATTGTATCAACTACAACACACATTTTTTAAGTACATTTATTTGACATGTCCCCCATTCCAGTAAGTTGTCACTATAGAAACGATATTTTGAATCTGGGTATTTGGGCGGATGATCTCTTGGATGCGGCAGACAGGTCAGCTTTTGCGTTGCTGATTTTTCAGTGTTCGTCTGTGTATTTGGGCATGTGCAACTGATCATGCGGACAGCGAGCGAGAGAGAGAGACAGAAAGTGAGAAAGAGAGTGAAAGGCATGTAACGGCTCTTGTCCCCGAGGGTATGATGACACTAAAGAGGTACATGGGGGAAGGGGACAGGGGGATCTCCCTCTGCGCCATTCTGTCCTTTCACAACCCGGCAAAATAGCCTTTTAATTTCACCCAGCGTCTGGGCCGTCTGCGAAGGTGCATGCATCAATCTCCATCATCAACATGCTCTAGGCGCTGGGTCTCTAGTGATCTTTCCTTCTCTCTTTCTCTCTCCCCCATCACTCTCTCTCTCTCTCTCTCTCTCTCTCTCTCTCTCTCTCTCTCTCTCTCGCGCACGCTCTCTCTTTCTCTCTTTCTCTGTCTCGCTCCTGCTCTCAACCTTTTCAGCAAACCAGGACTGGCCTTAAGAAAGTCTGTTTATTCTTCATGCTTACTCTGTTCTCTTGTGTTTTCCAGTTTATATATATATATATATATATATTTATTTATTTATTTATTTATTTATTTATTTATTTATTTTCTAGCTTCTGCATTAGCCTGACTGCATACAGCAAATTGCTAGTTGTTCTCTGTAGAGCTGTATTGTTTGTTTTTGGGTTTATTTTGTTCTGTATGATGCGTAGGTGATTTCAGCAACAAGACAATACGGCCACAGACTTGAGCACGGCCGCTTTACATCAACGAGCGAGATAAATCCATGAGCTATTGGCAGGTCTGAGAGAGAGCATGTCAATAAGGATTATAGTTAAGCTTCTGCTGTTCTCTCGGGTTGCTTCCAGCATGGGCTTTTGTGTGAATGGTACAAAAAAAAAAAACAGAAAAAACTCAAACAAACAAAAAAACCCACAAAAACAGAGGGTTACTGACACAAAACTGTGGTAAATACTTACTTTGGGGTTTCTGCCTCAAGATGGCTACAGGCACATATCTGTAATGTTGGAACTCCAGAGGTGGTAAGGCTACATTCGACACACATGTTCATAACAAGATCCCGATAAGCCTACTGATGACGAGAAGAAAAGGAAGATGATGATATTTGAACACATTAACCAGGATTTTGAAGTTCTAGTGAATCCGTAATCAAGGAAGCAATGGTTTAATCTAACTTCCAAGACGTCCAACTTCCAGTTATCTTTCTAGGGAAACCCTTATTTGTTCAGTGTATAACCCTACTGCAGAGGGTTTCACATTCCCAAGTGATGCAACAGAAAAGCGTTCACGCCATCCACAGAAGATCATATCCGAATCTCGACCTCAAATATCACACTAATTTATTGCTGCAAGCCCTAGAGAGCAAAATCTAGCGAGTCATGCGTGCTGGTTGGGACAAATGGTATTTTTCTCTCTCCAGTCAATCACACAACAATCACAATAAACAATCTTGGGTATCTGTGAACTCATGTATGTAGAAGAAGGCAGATAGTTAGTAGTTAAATATTTAGAAACCAACATGGCAGACTGCAGTAAGCTCTGATAGAAAACTCACTTATCCATGATTTTCTAATGTTGCAAACAAGCTGCTGATGCTAGCTGATCAGTTTGTAGAAACTTTCAAAATAGCTAGATCCACAGTTAACCAACTGGTGAGGCCAATTTTAAGCTAGGTCCTTGTCCTACATTTGCTCAAATTTATGTTTCGTTATTATTATGAACGTAACTTTTTTTACGCTCTCTGTCTTTCAGGGCTTAGCTTTTGCGCAGATATGGTTTCAGAGCAAAAATGGACAATGATATATGTAAAGGAAAGACTTTTCACTGAGATGGTGAGAAAAGTGCCTGACAAAAAAAACAACCCCAACAGAGTTGTAGCTGGTGTATTTCGTACACTTTCCTGTGTTCTACCATTCATATCTCATATATCTCACTTGCTAAACACCTGTGATGGCGTCCTCAATTCTGACTGGCTCGAAGATTTTCTATAGCAGCTGTGACAGTAGTGCTGGCAGCAAAGCAAATCACAGGTTTACATGGTAAATATCCAACTTTGGGTGGCAATAATAACCAAACGTCACACCAGTCCATATCGCACAACTCCACCATGGATTATTTTCCTATTCCAGCATGCCCCGTTATCTTTTATTCATTTTCAGATACATTTAGATATTTTATCCGAAACATGTTTGCCTGTAACATTTCAGAGCCTATAAAGCCCAGGCTCTAAGTGCACAATGGACCATAATAGACTCTTACTTACTTCATGAACTAAATTACAAACCCATATGCGCTGGCCCCGTGCTGCACAGGTTTATTTATCAAATGTTAATCAATTGTGTTTTCCGCAAATGAGACCGGCCCCGCTGGGTTCCCATCTCATCTTGTTAAGACCAATTAGCAGCAATTAACACGTGCTAATGGGATGAAGTAGGATCCAAAAAACAAACAGTGGGAGCTCCTGTTTGATTACTGTGCATGTAATAAGAGCAGCAGAGACATAGCATGGTGTATCGCCATGCTTTCAGCTTCGAAATGTCTGATGAAGATCTTTGACCAACTATTATATTTAAATGTTCACCCTCATTTGTTTTATAGTCTGCTTGTGATTTATATTTGGGTATTACAATAAGTTTTGAAAAGCAATGCAAAGCATGGCAATAGTGGCAAAAGTAACAGTATATATACTGTTATATATATATATATCAGTGATGTGTGGTCAAGAGAGGCCATGTCATCGTGGAAAAAATAAAATGTATAATAAACAAATAAATGAAATGGTTATTTTTATCCATTTGTTTTTACTATAAACTAATTTTCCGTTTAACTTAAACAATTTAGATTGTTTTTTTTATTAAAAATCACTGAATTTTCGCATTTCCGTTCAAATCCAGGGAACAGACGTGTGGTGATACAGCAGCAAGCTGAGCCTCACCTTGGATTGCGCAATCCCTCCCAAACTGTGCTCTGCCATGCAATGAGAGCGTGTCCCTGTATCTCTGTATGTCACCAATCAAATGTTTCAAACACTTTTAATATATGCCCGCCTGACTTTCCATAGTTTAGCTGATGTTTATATAATATATGTGTGGAACCTGTTTTGTGTGCTCAGCGAACTGGGTGAGGCAGGCAGTTCTCTTGCCTCAAGGTAGGGGGCAGTCGTGAGCCCAGATGTTCTCATGCATACCGGTAAGTGACAGTGAGCTACCAACAAGCTTAGAGTCCATGATCACGAGCGAGTCAAGTGCTGTGATATTTTTTCCCCTCTCGCCCTATATATATATATATAAAGGTTAAGGGTTTTGACCAACCATGCTAGCTCTGGGATTACAATATTCAATCTTCTGAACTGTACACAACATCTTAACCATTGAGCGACTCCAATAACACTGCAGCAAGCTTGCACTGATTCATCTACTTCTAACATTGACTTATCTCCACAGAAAGATTGTGTGAGGTGCTTAAGCTAATTGTGGTGGCTCAGTGGTTAAGGCATTGTGTTGCAGGAAAACTGGTCATGTATTCAAATCCCAGCACTGTCAGGCTACACTGATTGGATCCTCAAATGAGACCTATACAGGTTGTTGTATCTTGCATTGAGAAAATACAATTTGGCATTTTAAACTATGTAAGATATTACAATACTTTACAGAAAGTATGTTTTATAGTTGTTTACTGTCAATTCTACAGTACTTTACCGGCAACCCAAGATGGCCGTAAATTACCGTAAAAATTTACAGCAATTTTTTTTTAACAGTGTAAATTTTGACTGTAACTTTCCAGTACTTTATTTACAAGTACTACACACTCAGACTAACAGTGAGTATATTTCCATGAAATGAATAAACTGTTTTTAATGTTAAAAGCAAATTTAAGGACTGATATTGGATTAGACACTTGTCCTTGGTTGAGGGATTTGTTATACACAGGTACTCAGATTTTAATTCCTAATACATTATGGAAGGTTCATTGTATAATATAAGTACATTATGACATAATTTCTTATGGAAGGGAATATTTATTGTAGGGTTGCTAGTAATTTTGAATGTAATTTGATTGTACACATACATGTGGAAAAATCATATGCATACGCAGTGAAATAAAATGAACCGCGTGTAAAATCACGTGAAACTAAACGAACTGTGTAAAAATCACGTGGGGGAAAAAAACCTGAATCATTTGGAAAATCACATGAGAAAAAGAATGGCGTGTAAAATTACACGGGGGGCAAAGTAATAAATAAATAATGAAATAATGTGAAAAAACAAACCAAACTGTGGAAAAATCACATGTGGGGGAAAAAAATGATGCGTTACATCACAGGTGAAAAAAAAAAAAAGAATTATGTAAAACCACATGAAAAGCAAACACATGTGAATATCGATTTGTGTAAAAAAAAATTCACACATGAATTTAAAGAGACTAGATGTGAAAAATGTGTTCTACGGAACATTTGAAGTGACTAAAAACCCACTTGTGATGTTCATGTGACATTTTTGTAAAGGAAATTCTTCTACACAAACACCGCCATCAGTATGCACAAACTCATGAATTTATTAGAAATTTACTTCAGTATAGTGTACTGTTTATATGCCCTAGAAATCGTAACCACAGGATTACGAGAGAGAAAAAAAATAGGAATGGGGTCATGGGTGTGAATTATCATTTTGCCAATCTAGTCCACTTTGGTTTTGTATGGGCCATAACAGGGCGAAGGACGGAGTTGGTTTTATAGCCCGTAGATCACACAGAGAGCGATGCTTTATTCCTTTCTGCTGAGTGATGGATGGATAGATCGTCAGCGTCTAGAACGGTTTTATGTTCCGAGTGTAAGAAGCGGATGAAATGTATGGCTAATATACATAAGCAGGGGCACTGCAGAACCTCAATACAAGACGGATGGAGGCTGTTTCTCAAATCACATACCCTAGACATTCGTACTACAGGAATGATGGCTTTAAGTAATGCTCTGTGTTCACATGCTTTAAATATTATAGATTTCCTGATTTACACACGTCATTACAGTGGCTGAATCTCAAATCACACTGACTGGATATGTGTACCACTAGACAGGACTGAGTATTTGTTCACTGGACACCAAAATCATACAATCTGCATACTGCATCATGTGACTTTTCTTAATTTTCATTTTCCATGATTTTTTGCCCCCCCCCCCCCCCCGATTCATTAATTGTCACATGTGGTTTATTTTATATGATAACGTTTGTTCATTCATACAATTCATTTTTCAGATTTTAAACAACTGGATTTTTCACATGTGATTTTCACACACTGAACATTAAGATAACATGGTAAAACAAGTGAACTGGATTAAACACACAAACACAGCCATCACACATGTCACATGTTCAATACAAGACGGATGGAGGCTGTAAACATGTGATTATTACAAGCGTTTTTTGCTTGTTGCTTAATTTTTTTCAAATGTGATTTTATTTTTGTTGTTCATTGATTTGCACACATTTTCCCACAACATTTATTTCTGTTCACATCTGATTTTGATACAATTCATCCATTTCTCCCGTGTTATTTTACATTTCTATTAATTTTCCCACCTGATTTTTTAGCTGGGAATAAATTCTCTCACTTGTGATTTTTAGAGGGTATTTATTTCCCCATGTGTTTTTTATACACAGGTCATTTGATTTTTACCTGATCCATATTTTCAAATGTTATTTGTATGTGATGGATTTCTTTTCGCATGTGACGTTTAGATGTAATTACATTATTTTCACATGTGATTTTTAGACACAATTTCCATGTGATTTTAATTTTAATCACATGTGAAAATAATGTAATTACATCTAAACGTCACATGGGAAAAGAAATCCATCACATACAAATAACAATCCACTTCACTTATTTTACCATGTGATCTTAATCCAGTTCACTTACTTTACCATGTGATCTTAATCCAGTTCACTTATTTTA
>JAQLOM010000017.1:11804358-11818254 GCA_030068315.1 Chrysichthys thysi
CACACACACACACACACACACACACACACACACACACACACACACACACACACACACACACATATATATATATATCTATAAGTTCTGTGTAGAATTTCGGAGTGTTGCACGAATTCCCAACAGGTGTCTTAGAGATTTTCGGCTTTTGTTTCTTCTTCTTCTTCTTTTTTTTGTCTTAATATACAACAGTAATGGCAAATTCAGGGGGAAAGAATAAACCGGAAAGAAACAAACAAACAAACAAAAAAAAACGGTCGACTTTCTTAAATTGAACACAAATCGTCATGAAGACAGTTAGGAAGTTATGAAAGGGCATTATGGAGTTATGAAGCCATAATAAACGTGCAATGAGAAAGTCCAAAAAGAAAAAGAAAAACATAGAAATATAGACATACATTATTGCCCATGACCATAATGTCCAAAATCCTGAGATTTCTATTTATCATTTGTTTGGTTTTTTTGTTGTTTGTTTTTTGTCTAATGCTCATATACGTCGGCGTTATATATAATCTATCACTTTAATTTAATTACTTATAAATATCTAAATAAGGTTTACACTCGTTGATGCTTAGTCTCAATGCTTTGCCTTCATAAACAGCAGCAACAGCAATAACAACTGCTCCGACTGGGATTTGAGCATAAAAATGATTTTGAGCATTTTTAATAAAATAAAATAAAATTAAATTAAATAAAATAAAATAAAATAAAATAAAATAAAATAAAATAAAATAAAATAAAATAAAATAAAAAGTGTATCAAGGCTGTGATATATGAATGTGACTATCAATGTGTGTCAGCATGTTTCCAATAAAGCACAGTAAAAGCGAGCCGAAGAGCTTGAAGGCCCACTTTGTTTTGTTTTGTTGCGGCAACAAAAAAGAGCAGCTTTTGGCGTTTGTTTTGTCTAGTGCCTATGTTTTGGTTAGAAAATACCTTTTGTCTACAAAAACTGGTCATTCTTACAAACGAAAACGAGTGAAGATAAAAAACCTCCATCACTTCCTGTTACGCTAGCAAACTGAACAACTGCTAACAACTACTAACAACTGAATGTCCGGTTATAACTGCTTTCACACCACAAACTAATTCCAGAACTTAAAACTAGCCTGAAAAACGCTGCATAATATAATCAATATAACATCAATCCATAAACCGTTCCTGTAAAACTTACTACAGATGCAGAAGTACAATTCAGTGACTGATTAGCAATATTTATTAGCATTAGCATATCAGAGATTACCATGAATAACATAGTACACACAGATCGTCAGTCAGCTACAATATTATATATTTGTAAATGCTTCATAAACCATAAATCCATAGTACAAGGTTTCGTAATATTTGGGTTTTAAGGACATTTTTCTTTCAGCACCAAGGTATAGGTAGTTAGAGAGTACAAGAAAAGTGGGAAAGGATAACAACCGGGGCAGGTATTTGGATATTGATATTAGGGATTTAACCCATTTCATAAGTAACTGAACTATAAACATTTGACTCAACTAATAACCAAAGATTTCGTTTCGTATAAAATGCAACAGAAAAGTTGGAATCAGTATGAAAATACTGTCAGGAATAGTATCAAACACTGCGCACTGGATTAAGCCTCCTTTAGCACTTTTTCGGTCCTCCCACTCTACATGCATGTGGCCCAAAATGTTTGAGATGCCTTAAAAAGGTCATCCATCCATCCCACCTCACTGAGTCGATCCACCACTGATCAAAGGCAGCCAGAGCCGTTGGGGGGAGGGGGGGGGGGTTCAGCTTTGCTTGTGTTAACTTCATGGGTCAATCTCTCTGCACATCAGCGTTGCGTTTTTTCGAAGAATGTTCAAGATCTTATGGATCGCTGGTTGTACGTGTGTGTTGGGTGGGGGTGGGGGTGGGGGGTCATTAGACTGAGCAATATTGGCAAGTTAATTCAAGCACAGGGATTTCAAACTAAGCTGGAGTGTCAAAGCAGAGACCTGTCCATAATGACGAAGCATCGGTTTCTTGATCTTGTACTTACCGTCCCTTGTCGATTCTTACACACATTTGATCACCATGAGGATGAGTCCAATAAAGGAAACCAGCAATTAATGAAGTTATGAACGTCTGTCTTGCCGGATGCTCACACAAATGGAAAAGCAGGAGGGGGGAGATGGAGAGATGGGGTTGCAGCCGTATGACAGTGCAGGCCTGAGTGAGGAAGTGAGCTCAGCGCTCCCACACAAGACGAATGGCTCCCCAGTTAACAGGGGTAATAACTTGTAATCAAAGCCATAAGACGAGCCAAGTTTTGGGCTAGGGTGGAGGGGTTGAGGGGGTATTGCCTTCTCTCTCTTCTTTCCTGTCCTCTTCTCTCCTCTCTTCATGTTCCACAGGATCAGCATGGTCATCCAATTGCAAATCCATAAGAATCCACTTGAGCCAACTTGTATGAAAAGTTATAACTGTTTAAGATTAGAGCAAGGGGAGGGGTTTAGTGGGTGTAGCCTACAACTTCATTCATCTAAAAACCAGTAAAGTCCATTGTATGCGTTTTGTGTGAGATCAGGTCGGCCAAACAAAATGAATGCAGCATGTTTACCCGCTTGACTCAGCTGCAACGCATACCTCCTCCCCTGCAACCCTTCATAAAATGTACACTGTGGATTTGAGAGGAAGGCACAAGAGAGAGAGAGAAGGGGTTCTGCTTTTCCTCAGTCACCACAGCCGAAGGACGAGCCGAGTTCTCCGACTCCCCCTCCAACGGCCAAAAAAACGCCCGTCCACATCAGAGGGCAGGAAGGAGATCATCAATGTCAGGATGGCGACGCCACTTTCACCTCTCCACTCGCACTCCACACCTGGGACACATTTGACATCATGTTAGGTCACGTTGTCCTCTGGCGGAGTCAACGGCAGGTCGAAACAGTAAAGCAGCAAGCCCATCGTGAAGCTCTTCCCAGTGATAAACAGGAAGGGGCCACAGGGAGACTTTATTTCTCCGGCTTAGGTTGCAGCAGCAGCTAGAGCACTGAATCGTGCATTTTATCCTTTTAATAATGCGACAGCTGCTTTAATAGAAAACAACGTGAGTGCAAGTTTCTTCAAACGGGATTCAAATAAACACATTTCAGTCAGCAGACTCCAGTAGCAGCGCATTGTATCTATGTAGCTATTATGTAATATCTAAAAAAAACCCAACTTTATTTATCATACCAGCTAATGTCGATAAATTGTAAAGTAAAAAAAATAAACAAACGACTTATCAGTGTTTAAGAAATGACTGGTAAATTAGTTCCTGTACCTTGTTTTGCTAGTTCTTTCTGCCTAGTGCATACCTTAATATATACACACCGTCTGTAGACGTCCAGAGGCAGCAAAGGGCTTTATCAAGGCTTAATCTGTAATGATATCACTTTCCCAGCCAAAGCTTGGGCCCCTGTACCACTCAGAGCCTCCACTCCCATAGGAATGCAAGCGTGGCTCATTACACTAAAGGCCTTAAGCTGATGAAAACCATTAAAGACCTGAAAGCCTTTCTTGTGTGGCTTAATGTGACTGCATTCTAACACTTCTTAAACATTGCACTGCTAAAGGTACAAATATAAACACACAGGTGAAAACTGGCATAACAAATTTCTTTAATTCCTCTGATTTCTTTCAATTCCTCAGATGGACCTGATAAGACCCAGCTGTAGTACCTTCCAGGACTTCTCTACTCTTTTTCTTCTCACTTTGAGACATTGTACCTGGCATATAGAAACTTCCATTTTTCACCTAACATATAAGGATTTTGCCATTCCCAAAACCAAACTTGAAAAACCCTTGGGAATTCGTATGTCCTGCAGAACTTACATACAACCAAGTAGACTGACTCTTATCTTGATCTTTTGCTGTTTAAGAGATATAAGAGAACCAGCAAAGCCATTCTCAGATCAGGCTTCTCATGTCTCCCACACTCCTCTCTGCTTTTTCAGGGAAATGTCCCCCCCAGATTAAAAACACATTGCCCCAAATGAAAGACTTGCGGTGACAGAGATACATGCAGCAAGGCATTAGCCTGCAAAACCGAGATGGGGATCAAAGGGGGAAAAAAAGACGTTCTCGTAATCAGGGGGCTGTGTGCCAGCATTAAACATGGACGACTGGGAACAACCCCCTGCTCCCGTCTCTCCACCAACTTAGGCATCTCTATCACAAGATACCCGTCAGTAACCCACACCTGCCCCAATCTTCACCATGTGCCCCCTCCTTGTCTGATTTATGTCATTTAAGGTTTAATGCAGCTGTCTCCTGTTAGCGAGCTCATGTCAAAATGCTCCTCGGAGAAATCGGCTTCAGGAAGGAGGTTGAAGAGACAATTTCATCTTCATCTACCCCAATCAGGGCTCATTAGAGGAAACCAGTCTGCAAGACATCCTTACCTCTTTGTAGCATGTCATATAGAAGATCCGATCGTGTTACAGTGAATAGAGATGCAAAATGCCATCTGGCTAAATCAATATTTGTCCCAAGCCAGAATGATAGCAGAAGTTTGCTTGGATACATTAAAGCATTGCAGTTATGATAGATAGATAGATAGATAGATGGATGGATGGATGGATGGATGGATGGATGGATGGATGGATAATGTATTCAAGCAAGTTTAGTCTATCATGCTGGCTCTGGAAAAATAGTCATTTAGCCAGATGGCATTTTCAGACATGTAACAACTGATAATAGTAGAATTTAAACAGAAGGAGTACCAGTAGAGGGGGTGGTTTGGTAGCAACTTTAAATAAGGTCAAAATTCTTCTTAAATCATTAGGCAAATATGAAAGCCATGTTCCCTTGCTACCTCCTCATAAGTTGAGCTTTCCCATCACAGCTCACAAATTGTGAGAAGACAACAAGCACATCTCATCCCACTGATCTATGTGTATTGGGTTAATAATAGGACTGGCGGGCATGGGGCAATGTTATCATTAAATGTGCTGCCAGACATTGCAGGTGGAGTGGCGCAAATCCAGCGCCACTTTCAATTAAGCTTTAATGAAAACCCTACTGCTGCTTGGCTGTTTCCTGGGGCATGAGAGCTCTACCCTGCCAAGTTCAGAGTTAACCTACCGACCCTGGACGATATCTTCTTTCCGCATCAGCCATTGGCTCAGTTGAGATCCAAATCTGCTAGGCTTTCAAAGTTCACATGCAAACATTGCAAACAGGGAGCAGAACACGATTCGTTTGAGTGATTAGGCATGGTTTAACAGCATGATCGAATATACATTCTTATGGACTACATTGTACAGGAACAAGCAGGAACAAAACAGTGCCATTCATACGATTATTCCATCGTGTGGCATTCACCTCATCATGCAGTCTAGGCAAAGCGTCTACAATTCAGGTCTAGTTAGTCATCTTAATAAAAAAAAAAAATGTTTTAAATGTGTTTTCAGTACAGAGAAAGTCTGACAAAGCAGTGATTTGGATTACAAATTAAAGAAGTAGATTTCAGAGTAAAGGTAATCTGGTGGTCAGTTTGAAATATACGTCTCCTTAAGCATCCAAATGAAGTCTCCTAAACTGATTTAAAATATTGATTACAAACAAACGTGATAAAACATGATCAATTCCCAATGGACAGAAAAGCAGGGTTCCTACTTTACAGTGATGATAAGTTTGACTTTTTCATTAAAGTGGGGTTGTCCTTGGCATTCACAGCTCAAATAAAGCTCTGCTTACAGACCTACGACTGGACGTAACCTAATCTTTATTAAATAGGTGTAAACATTACCTGAGCATTACACTGAAGAGGGTTTCCTTTTTTGAGCTCCCAGCCTTGATCTCACTAAACTCAAGTCAGAACTTAATTCTGAAATGAACTTAAATAACAAGTGAGCAAAATATATAATTTGACAAATAATGCAAAGTTTTCCTCAACTTACCTAAAAAAAAAAGAAAAAAAAAAAAGAAAAGAAATATCAATATAAATAAATGCTGGCGTGTACTTATATGTATTTTTTTGCCTGGTACATAAAAAGCTTTCAACATTCACAAATTTAACAAGTTACACATGGATGGAAGATCATATTTTGAGAAATTAGTCATTACAAAAATGCATACAAATGACTTCCTTTATTAGACTGAAAATTATTTCAAGGCCAGGAACCCTGCAGCTGCCTCTGAAGATACCGAGGGGAAAAAAACACAAAAGGCTATTGAATTTGTTATTTTTCAGACCATTTTCAAGATTTTCAATTATCTTTATCATATTCTATGGTGTATCAAAGCAAGAAAGGACCAAGAAGCAATGTGAAACTACCTCCAGTAAGACTGGGAGAGAAATCTGAGCCCTCCTGCTCTTATGTTCTCTCTAGTAGAACGGAATTTGTCTTGGATTAACACCAATAAGTGAGACTCAATTGGCATCATTGTAGTAGGCCTTGGGAAATCTGATTACAGAAGGAGTACACTCTGTTTGAGAAGAAATCTATGCTAATATCTCATTTTCTCTTCTAGACTCCAGGAAAGCCATTTTAACCCTGCTCTGGTACTATGAAAAAAGTCACATTCTTGGTACCATGGGGTCAGTTTGACGCCAAGGTGAAAAACATGCTGTATGACCAGAATAACACCACTTTATTACAATATTTTGTTTTCCTTAAAATACCGGTAATATGGTATGACAATGTGTTATAAAATCCAAATAATATTGCACAACACTTCACGTGCGAGTTTCGGCTTATTTCACCCCGCTGTAGGCAAAAATGTTCCTGTTGGCATTGGCTGCACAACTAATTTGGTTTTCTTGTCACTTGATCTGGGACAAATATAGCATCTCTTGTGTTCTCCTGGATGATGCTGTGTGGTGCTTGCGGCTGTTGTGGGTGCCTCTGGGGTGGGGTGGGGGGGTGGGGGTGGGGTGTTGGGGATTCTTGGTACAAAAATCTAGCATTGCTTGTGTAACCGGTTTCCACATTTTTTGATTGGTCCATGTCACAATCTGTGTTATTATGGCATAATTAAAAAAAATAAACCAAATGCTTTCAAAAGTGTGTCCGCTCGACATCCATTCCCTTTCGGCCCTGGTTTCTGCCTGACAATATTTCGCATCGGGGTTCTTCTGACAGGTTTTGGCTTCTGTGACCACACATACCTGTCTTTCCGCTTATTTTTTATTTAGGTTTATTTTCGCTTGCGGTCAAGTTGACCCCATAGTACCAGTCACATTGAAGGTTCTATGGCGAAGCGAAAATAAACTTAAATAGAAAATAAGCGGAAAGACTTTGAATCAATCGAACATACTCAGGAAGGCCTTACAAGAAAATATATGGCAGGTAAGGTCACTAATCGTGATAGTTTACAAAAAATACAAGGGCCAAAGAGTTCTGGGGTCACATAGACGCCATGGTACCAGAGCAGGGTTAAAGAAGAAGCTCAGGAATTTTAGTCTTCTAAACATTTTGCGGATTTCTTTGGGTAATATCCAGTAACAAAATAATAATAATTTTATATAGTTACACCCATGACAAATATGCACTCCACAGGTTTATTATGGCATTTAATGTAACCATTTTTGGTTTTAAAAAGCAACTAAATGAAACCAAAACAGATCTTCAGAAAGCATGTGATATTGTAGATGTAAATGCTTTTAATGATAGCAATTCATTGGTACATACCATTTTCAAGTGGGAAACTAAGAGCCTATTGCACTGTATTTTATGACCATGATTAGGCCATGGATATACCCTTAGCACAGCCATCTTTGGAAAAGAATGCCAGCCAGAGCCCTTTGGGGCTTTCTTCTCCTCCTGAGATGACCTCATATGGATAGTGATCCTCTGCTCGTGCTGTCCGTTCCATGTACAGAGTAGCATCAAACCATCTGCTGTCATTCGGCTGTCCGTTCAAGATGAACTCTGGAACGAAATATAAGATGTGGTCATAACAAGAATAATAATATTGCTATTATACAATGGGAGTTAAGTTCAAGGTAACACACAGGTGTTAGGGCCCATTCAAGTCCAGCCTGCCAGAAAAAGAAGAGCAAGCAAAACAAAAACGAATCGTCGAATTGTTCTTCTTTTTTAAACAGAAATGAAGCATAGTGCTATTGCCTTTGACCCAAAGTGGAATCCATTTTCCTTTTCTATTCACCTTGCTCCTCCGCAAAGGCCCTCTATCCTCCCTCAAAGGCTGAGCTCTGTCGATGTCTGTGACCTCAACCCTAATGCGATCAGTAATGAATTTTGTGTTAGATTAGGGCCGTAGAAATGGAGGCACAAGCACAGCGTACAAGTGTCTGGGAGTCTATGCTGTAATCGAATGACGGACCGAGTAGAGACAGAATTTTCAATTAGTGGGAAGGCGAGCGAGCCAGCATAGGTCCCCGCTGCTCGGCCTGCAAATGAATAGGGCCAAATCGAATCACAGCCTAATAGACGCAGTGCACGAGAGAACGGGGGGTGCAGTCGATGCTAAATGCATTAAAGCCTTGTGACCTTCTATTTCTCTGTGTATTCTCCTGTGCTAAAAAATAAGCATAACAAAATCAACAGTTCGATGAAATGAGAAGGTGGTTTAAAGAAAATTTTGGTTTCTGCACATATAAAATGTTTACCTATTATTATTATTATTGTTATTGTTGTTGTTTTTGTCCAAACGCTGAAGGCGCCAGACTTCTAATGCTTTTGTTTCAGGGTTGTTTTTTTTAAATACTTATTCTTCTCACCTAAAACGCTCTGTGCAGACCAAACTGTAAGTCAAAGAGATGTTAAATTTGGTCAATAGGTAGCATTGACTCTAAAGCACGACATCGCACATTTTAGGACAACAGTGTTCCTCAGTGTATCTAGTACCAAAACCCATGATACTAATGTAAAAATATCATTGTGGATGGTTTATATATTATATATTAATTACATTCAAAATGTTTAATGACAAAACATTTTTGCTAATGTTACTGGTGCCTAATACCAGTATGCACACTTAATGAACAACTGTATCTTTTGCTGACCGTGTCCGTTACACAAACATGAGGTTGAATTTCCTTAAAGTGGCCTTTGTGTAAAAGTGCAGTGCACCAGTGGGTACGCAGTGGGAAGAGGAGGTTAGGTTGGGATGGTAGGAGAATATGAGTGAGCTTCCTGGCCTGTTTCAGTAGTTTCTAGCACATGCATAAACAAAAGATAATTAAACAATTTATCACCAAACCTAGGCCATTTTATTGGTTTAAAATGACACATTCAGAACATAAAACATCTGGATCTACAGCAAAGACATCTCAAGATCTTCCCCGCAAAGAAATCTGCTGATTTACGGCAGTTGAGGCCTTTGAAAAGAAAGCTTCCTCTTTTCCAGCTTTCCTGTGCGCTGGAAATCACTTTAAGAGATGATTAAGAGGAGAGACACAGGTTTATCTTTTCGTGTTTTAGAGAAGGAGGAAATAAAAGGAAAGGAAGATAAAAGTAGCACATAAATTCAAGGCAACTCCGAGATTAGAGAACGAGCTGACTGAATGAAACAGTGTGTGTGTGTGTTCGAAATGCTATCAGAGATCTGGGCCTTTCTTTGAAACTTGGACATGAAGTATGAAAAATACTGGGGCAGTGGTCTGAAACTGATGCCTACAGATGCTTAAGCAGTTATAGCTTTTATGTAGGATCCATCCATCTATCCATCCATCCATCCATCCATCCATCCTCTTCTATGATAGTTTATTTAAAGGTAACAGTGCATGGCTCTTCAACAGCAACTTTACCAGTTTAACACAACTCTGTTCACTAGAAGACAGTTCAGTGAAATCATTAACTAACTAACTAATTCATTTTTCCTAAGTTACCATTATTGGTTACGGAATAATTAAATACTGACTGAGTCGATACCGAGTAGTATTCTTTAATACAGATAACTAAATAATGAACCAGGAATTTAATGGCTTAACAGTAACTTGCATTTTGTCTACTGTAAATATTTGTCAGTATAGTTTGCCAGGAGCTGTTCAGTTGGATCATTTTATCTAGCTAATTTAATCAGCTATATAAAGGCAACATTTATGGGGTTTATTTTGTAGCAAGCTAGCAAGAAATCGCAAAAAAAAAAAAAATCGAATCTTACATGCACCACATAGCATGAGTTAGGATGATCATATTTAATTATAAATGTAAATCCTGCCAAGATTCCCTTTTTGGTCATCTTGGTGCCCAGAGACAGGTATCGATCACACAATATCCAGTGGATGGTGTGGAAGTGCCTGTACATTTCTTTTAAGCATGAAAATTCTGGTTTTAGGAAACATACTGTATATTAAATCCTTATTGTAACAGGGAGATTTGGCCCCCAAGTCCCTTGACTTAAATCTCCTCTTTGGCTGGGTGACTCTTTATCAGAAAACAACGATTATCAAGCATTTCTGCTGATGGCTGCAGGATCCGTGATCTCTCCGTCTGACTTTCATGGGTGCTACTGTTGTGATACCAAAATCTTTATTTTGGATACTTTAGAAAGGTCATTCTTTCTAAGCTTTGGTTGTGTAGGGGATGAAGCCTGTGGGGTGATAAAAAAAAAAGAGGGGAAAACCAAGGAAGAGAGCGACGGAGGAAGTCGTCTGGTCCATAGAAATCACAAAGCCCAAACAGACTACAGCGATAGCGGCGTACAGGCTTCGGATGTCGGGGGAGTAGGGTGAGGTACACAGTGGACAGATACCTCGCGAATAAAATCCTACGGAGGTTATCAGTACAGGCTTTGATGTGGAGCCCAGTGGCTATCTAGTCCTGCGCCTGGACTCTGCTCTCCTTCAGGCACACGCCGGAGCCTCTGACAGCTTCTAATACGCTGATCACCTCCCCCTCGAACGTCCACTGATGCCCGCATCCAAAGGAGGGAACGCCTGGGAGGACCAGCTGTGTATTATGAAATACTTGTTTGCAGGTTTTCAATTTCTTCTCTTGGTGGAAATTCAACCAGCATTTTAAGGGTTGCCTGATATCAGTGAAATTCATGGAAAGGATCCATAGAAAAGCTCCAACAAATCAAGTCATCATGTTTGTAGAGTCGATTTGTCGTCCACTCTAAAGAAAATATAGCGCATTAAAGAATGCAGTGTGTCTGGTGCCACGTGGCCTCTTATAGGATACTATGTATAAGGTTATATGCACAAGCAATCATAGAGAGAACACAAATGTGTCTTGATCCAGAGGGATAAAAAGTGGAGGCTCAGAAAGGTGGAAACTTGGTGACCACAAATAAACTTTACAATGCTTCAGATGGCTAAGTGCCACCTGCCATTGATCCATCTGAACAAGATATAACCCTTAAAGTGAGGAGAAAAGAGGAAGCATTTGCAAGTGAGGCTTTGTATGATTTTTTTTTTTTGTGTGCAAAAACTGTTGGAAGGAAAGCTGTGCTCGTTCCAGAATGGGATTGGCGTTGAGGCACACTGTGAAGTCTGATTATGTGGAATGTTGGTGAACCATACTATATCCTGAGAGGAAGTTCATTTACGACTAAGTGTAAAATCAAAGTTACCCTGCTAACAGTCTTGCCTGGTCGGCCCCTACAGCTGTAGGCCCAAATTCGCTTAAAGCTAATTCAGGTCTAGAACTTGGAGCAAGGCAATAAATTGTCCAGATCTCGGTCAAGGGAGCAGGCTTCTCCTGTGGAGCAAAAAAAGATTTGCACTCTCCTCCTCAACTGTCTGACAGTCTGCATACCAAAGCTTTCCCACCCAGCTTTTAAAATGGCACCATGAAATAATAATGTCTCTCTAGAGTTCACACAGGGGAGGGGCAAATGAGAGAGATAGAAAGAGTGAGAGAAGAGGAAGAGGGAGGAATGGACATGGACTTAATCCTTGCATGCACATCGAACGGCACTACCCTATGTTTGCAGGCTTTGCAAACATAACAGTGGTGTTTTTTTGTTTTTTTTGTTTTTAATCATTCTGAAAAATGAAAAAGAGTGTGCAAGAGATTATGGCTGGCGCAGCTGCTGGCCAACAAGCTGGGGCTTATCTCACAGTGCTGAAATTTCCACAGAGATTTAATCGGCTCATTCACAACAAAAAAATGTTTAGGAGACCTTTTAAAAATGTGTTCGTGCCCTTGTGCACTCTGATCTAGCTCGCGGTCATGTTCCTGAGACCCAACATCCACAAACATGTGCTTGAGGAACAGACAAGGGATAAGATTGCCTCGTTTCAACGTCAGTTTAAAAAGGCATGAGATCCACAAAGATCAATCCTGTTACTCTTCCAAGGAGAGAGGAGTTGATTTTCTTTCCGTAAAAGCATCTTGCTCAATTCTCTCAATTTTCACACTCAAGGCACTGAAATGGGGATGAAGAGAAACAGTGTCAGATTGAGACACTTTGTAAAAATAATGATAAAAAAAAAAAAAACATTGCAAAATGTCAGTTCCTCTTCCAGCAGCGCAAATCACTCAAGGGTAGGGAGGTGTGTGCGCTTGTTAAATTATGTTTATCAGCTTGAAATAACATCAGTAGATCATAAAAATGGGAATGGAATTGCTCAATAGGCCACTGTAGACAAGTTGCTTCCTCCTTTATGCACAGATACAATCTATGGGGAAAATGGAAAAGAGCCCAGAGCTGGACATATGAGTGTGCATTCTTTCTCAAGACGATGTGCATGCTTTTTATTCTTGCATTTATCCATCTCACAGGCCAAAAAGCGACAGGCAACAATTCATTTCCCATGTTGATAGCAAACCACTGATTCCACCGTACGTTTTACAACCAAAACAAGAACGTTCGACACAAATAAAAATGATATATTATGCAGTATATGTGTCCCATCATATTAAGTTGCACAGGTTAGTTTGTGCCATGGCCAGTGAAGGGCGCAGCCGGTCAAATGATTCAACTCTTCAATTTCGGTGCAAAAATCCTTCCTGATCCTCCAACAGAACTGAGAAATTTGAATCGTAGAAATCGTTTTAAAGCACTTCAGTGAACACTTTCCAAGCTGGTTAACTCCACTTTCGACAGAAAAGCATGCATTTTTCGTTATAAAGCCACATTGTTGGCGAAGATTTTTTTTTTTAGAGGTAGGGGGGAAATCCTGGTGTCAAAATGATTTCATGGAATCGTCATTTAAATCTTCAAAAAATAAGACTCTGGTGGAGTTTTCAGAAGCCTTTCCTGTAAACCAACTCACACTGGTTGCTATGTTGACATGTGGACATGATACAGTAATAAATTTGGTATCAAAACGGAGCTTACTCGGTCAGGAATCTGAAAATATGCTTAATTCAAGTCACCCGAAATGCAGTTTGATGTCATGGGTCACATATTAGTTGGTTAAATTTATTACTGGAACTGAAAAGACAGCAGTTATACATCTACTTTGGAGTGATTTGTTGCTTTCTGGTGGGAGAAGATATTCAAGAAATAATGAACCTTTTGGGAAACCACTGTTGTATATGTGTAAAAATATTTGGGCTGTATATATACACATACATACATACATACATACATATATAATATATTAAACATATCTAAAAAAAAAAACTCCTTTGAATAATGGTTCAGTGTAAGCCTCCCAGTACTCTTTCAACCGTCATCACTGTCCCCACCTTCATCATCACGGCTCTCGTCTTTGCATCAGTCTCTCCATGGCTTCTCTCCACCGTCTCACAATTGCCATGGCCATAAGTGCCTCATGGATGTGGATAGTTAATGGAGATATAAGTGCTCTGGATTAGCCACATGATCCGCGAGTCGCTTCATCATCTTTCTCTCCATGCACTAGGAGTGTTGGCTGATAAATCGTTTTCTCCCTTACGGTGCCTTACCTCACATGCTTGCTAAGTCCTTGCTCTGAAAAAAAAAAGAAAAAAAAGAAAAAACTGTATGTAATCACATCAGCAAAGTCTGAGGTTCTTTCTTCACGCTCTCATTCACTCAATCTGCCGGGGGGGGGGGGGGGGG
>JAQLOM010000017.1:11818264-11829724 GCA_030068315.1 Chrysichthys thysi
ATGCTCAACCACACCTAACATGCCCCCCCCCCCCACACACACACATACCCACACCTCAGCAGTCTCAAAAGCACGTTTTGGGAAAAGGGAGCAATTTTTCAAAATGGCTAAGTCTACTCCGGATTTTAAAAGCTGTTCTTCATGCCTGTAGGCTTTACAGACACGACCCAAACTTCTTGAAATAGATGAAACAAACAAACGGCTCCTCAGAGCAGATTAACCTTCTAGTACATGCGAGCATAGACCCGACTACGACAGAACACCAGGGAATCCTTTAGGAAATGCATTGAAACGATAAATGAATGATTAAAAAAAAAGAAAATATTCAATTCAAAAGCCTTCGTGGAATAACGAGCTAAAGTGAAAAGTCAATTCGACACAAGGCTGTGTTTGCAGATGAGTGAAAGAAGTAAAATCGATTACCGTACATGCAATTATGCTAAGTTAGAGCGCGTGTCAATGATTGTGACTTTGGGACACTGGGAACCCTCCTACCAACTGCTTTAAATGAATGAATCCCACCCAGCTCCCCTTTCCCACTTCCTGTGTTATGAATGGGGTGGTGAGGACATCTATAAACAGTATTTCACCCCGCCACATTAATAACAAGCTGCCTCAAGCATCGCATGATCCCTCTTCCTCTCACTCTGGCAGGCATTAATGGCTTGAGTAGCGTTACGCCAAATGCTAACGAAGAAACACGGTGTTTACGCTGAGCTGCTAATGTGCTTACCACCCACTTCGGGACGTGAATGGACGGACAAGCGCTGCACAGTCAGAGAATGTTCGTTAGGAATGGATCCATTGCTCTTCACGACAACAAATAAGCGTGATATATCGGTGAGCACTATAAACAAAAGTTTCTGCACATTTCGAGGTGGGAGAGTTGATCACACACATGTGGTGGCACAGCTCCCATCTGTGTACACATTCCTGTCTCTAAACATGTCATTTACGAGGCAAAAAAAAAAAAAAAAGAAGCCGAACGCGGCATTGAAGAGATGCACATGAGACTCGCTTCATTTATCATTTGACCTATCACTGCTAGTTACGTTTGTCACGCTAGCACCTAGCGTGTACCGCTTGTGCACGATTAATGGTCGGCTTAGTTTATCTCCACGACGCTGGAACTGACTTTGGCTGTTTATATTCTGTCAACACAGCCGAATATAACAAACCATCAATTTCAACGGGACGGCCGAAGCTCGATAGAAGGCTAACACGTGAACGCTTGAGACTGATTTGCATCAAGAGGGTTCTCAGCTTGTAACATTGCCCCACGCTGATCATGTTTACTGCTGAAAACCTCGCTTAACCGCAAAAGTTCACGCTCGCAGTGTGTGTCTAGGTGAGGGGTATATTTGTGTTTGCAACAGGTCACGGCGTTGTTTACTGTCACTTTAATGCGCGTGCAATCCACCGTCACACATGCATTTCATCTGACATGCATGCACCACGCAATGTGAAGGAAATCCAAGCGTGTTAGACTTATAGAGCATGATCTCATTCTGCATGTGTGTACGTGCGAGTCCGAGGCTGGGGAGAATACAAAGCAGGAAGTGTAGTGATACGCATGGTTTTCTAAGCTCACGGAGAGCGTGCTTACAGTTCTGCCATGTCCATGTCCAAGGAAGCCCTCATCTCCTTATAAGCGCCATAGCACGCCCTTACGGGGAAATAAAATATATGTTGCATTTCACATACTGATAATATGAAAAAATATGCAATCAGGTGTCAAAATGTTATGCCCTGAAAGCGCACGCTGACACTGAACTCACGCAAGCGGCACATCACGTGAAGACGAGTTTGAAAACAAGATGTACGAGATGTACATGGAATATATATTCCACGTGAAAAAGAAAAACACGAAGCGCTACGTTTGGAAATTTCACACGCGACTGTGGAGTTCGTGTGACATTTCTGTAAAGGAGTGGCACACGCGCAAAAAAAATAAAATAAATAAAAATAAATAAATAAAAATTCCAGCAATGTCATGCATCCTCTGGCCATCAGTAGAGCTAGGTGGAACAAGTTCTTTTCTCTCGCTCTCTCTGCCTCCCTGTGTGTGTGTGTGTGTGTGTGTGTGTGTGTGTCATGGTGCAGTGTGTGTGTGTGCGTGTTTGTGCACACTCCCAGCCCTGTCATGCTGCATTATCCATCATCGTGCTGAAGGCTGCCATGGTGTGCGCTCTGCAGGGGGAAAGTGATATGATTGATTGAAGCTGGACCCCTACCTGACTTCTGCTTGCTCATGGAAAGCACTGACTCTCATCCTCGTCTCCACATCTCCACAAGGCATGGCACGTGTTTATCTTGTCTTTGGCCAAACGGATGCATTTGAAGATCTTTTGGGGTTTCTAAATAAATCATAGTTTATTATGCACAGCCTATTTTCCACCCTGAGAATACCATGAAGAACTAAAACTGTTTAAAAGGTCACTGGTCCTTGTTAATCTGAACCAAACGACGTATTACTTTAATCTCCGTCACGTTCCTTTCATTTTCTCATTCGCCCTCATGACTGGGCAAACGTTTCATCATCATGGACGTCTCCGAGCACCGGACGGCTCTGTGTTTCCATAAACATCATATTTATCGGATGGCTGACGATCGAGGTGAACGCCATGGTTGCATGTGCACATATAGAGTAGCAGTGAAAGGTTTGCACACGCCTACTCGTTCATTGGTTTACCTTATCCTGACTAATTTCTACACTGTATAACGATACGGAAGATGTACGGAAAACTATGAAATAACGCCTGGGAGATATGTGGCGTAAAAACATGTTCCGGATTTTACACCCTTTTAGAGGAGCCAGTGTTTACCTGGAGGACAGCTTCGCAAACTATTGGCATGCTCTTAACCAGCTTCATGAGAGAGTCACCTGAAATGAACAGGTGTGCCTTTGTCAGATGTTGATTAGTGGAATTTCTTGCCTTCTTAACGTGTTTGAGATCATCAGGTGGGTTGTGTCGAGGTAGTGTCGTGTACAGTAAACAGCAGCAATCTATATTACGTCAAGAACCGCTTAACTAAGTAAGGAGAAATGGCAGGCCGTCATTACTATAAGACATGGGGTGTCTCTTAAGTACTAAAAATAAAGAAAAAACACGAAATCAGAAGATGTGTCCAAGCGTTTGACTGATCCTGTATGTGGTGGCCTGTGAAAACTCTTCACACTGTAATTTTTGTTTAATTTTTTCTACTGAATGGAGTCCTGAAGACTACATGCTTTCTACTGAAATACGTTTCTCAGATTTGATGTGTCTCTCTTAAGCACAGATTTAACATTTAGCATTTTAACATTTGGTTACCACCAAAAGTGAGGCGGCTAAGCAGTTAGCACTGTCGCCTCACAGCAAGAAGGTCCTGGGTTCGAGCCTTCCTGTGTGGAGTTTGCATGTTCCTCGGGGGGCTCCGGTTTCCTCCCACAGTCCAAAGACATGCACATTAGGTGGACTGGCAAATTATGCATAGGTGTGTGAGTGTGCCAGCGACCGACCCATCGGGTGGGGTATTCCATGGTCGCATCAGGTGATACCATGCCAAGGTGGCTCGTGAAGACAGCGGACCTCGCACGGCGCGGGACTAACGCTAGGATGAAGAAGAAGGTTACCACCAAAAGAGAGAAATGTGTATTTAAAAATTCATTAAAGATGTATTGAAATATCTGTCCCGTTCACTTTCTGTCCATTAAAGCAAAAAAAAAAAAACAACCCAAGTTTATGCAGGAATACCGAGCGAGATTATGAAAAGCCTGCATTTGTGTGGATGCATGACCTGTGTGTTAAGCACTGACGCAAAATTATAGTGACAGAGGAGGTGTTAGATGCCTCACAGGCCTCGCAGTGCGCCGTGCCTGACTGGGCTGTCTGCATTCTCACCTTAATCCAAACAGAAATGACACACGCAGCATGCATCCTGCAGAAGGCTTCCACTAAGGCAAGAGATGATTTAACAGTCCAACATTGTGGTTATGCGCACCACAAAGTTTCTGATCTGATCTTACAACTGGTGTCCCTAATACGCTTGACGCTCAGTGTATAATGATCACCAGACATCAAGCAAGCAACTTGTGTGAATTCCTTCAATGTACACTTAAAACCTTAAAGCGCACCTCCATTATAAAAAAAAAAAAAAAAAAAAAAAAAAAAAAAAAAAAAAAAGCCTGCACACGTTCAAGTCTTTGGTCTGTCTTTGATCTGCGCTCGTAAAAAAGTAAGGTTACAAGTTTAAGTCCTACACTGCAACCTTTTGATAAAAGTGCTTAACCTCAATTACTGCTGTAAAAATGTCAAGCTGTCCTAGCGAGATGTGCCAAATAATTACGATAGGACAGGGAAAGAAATAAAATCATGGTCCGTCGGTGCCAGCCGAAGGGATAACGCAAGATATCCCTCATAATCTTACCATCATGGAAGCGGCTTGCAGTGCTGCGGAAAACACAAAGAAAGGCGAGCTACCACTTTTCTATCTATATACGCTGACATCATCTTCCTACTGGAGAAATCATGGACTGACCACAGGACAGAAAGCACAGAATTGTGCTCAGTTTAAAGGTTTACTGAATGACAATATGGTGTCTTTTTGCACAAATAGGTTTTACACAAAGTACTAGAGTTCCAATCGATTTTTGGAGAAAAAAAAACAACAACTTTATTTATTTATTTATTTATTTACCTGTGGGATCATCTGACCATATGAGCATCATGGTCTGACAAATACAAATACTTGCCATATTTGTTTTCCTGGAGATGTAGTGATCTTTCCAAAGCTGAAACATGAGTCTCTATTCAACTAACTTATGGTAAGAGTCAACAGTAACACAGTAGCCATGTACGGGACACACCCTAGCACGGAGGGCTAAGAGTCAAGCGGCTTCAAATCGAGGACGAGTGTGTGAGACAAACAGCATAAACATTTAATATGTGCTGACAGAAGCAATAAGCCCTAGGCCTCGGACAGACTTACTTTAGACGGCAAGAAAACAACTACTATAAATCCTTACAAATGTGTCTTGCCATAAAAATGTCAGGAGGTCATTTTTATTTGGCCACACAGAAAGAGAGCGCGAGGCTCACGATGCAGCTCAATCCAGAGGCCTGGAGGATCGAGGAATGGCAAGGATTGGGTGGACGTGCTCAATCGGTCTTTCTCCCATATATCACTTGGTCCATGCATATAGTATGTCTACCAGTTTCTACGGACACAATTACAGCACGCGTAATCTATTGTACGTGATATGGCCTAAACAAATAATTTATAGCTTGGTGTGGTTTTACCAGTAGGAGAAACTTCACTTCTACACGGCAAGAAATTGCACGCTGTTCGCTTCGCGATGAAACACAGGATCGTTGAACGGAAACCAATCTTTCAGTCAGACCGGGGGCAAACAAATGTTATAGCTGAGCAAATTTTTGATGATGATGGTGATGACGGAGCCCTTACAGCTGAAGCTTTGCACTAAATAAAAGCAGAAACCTTCTCCCATGTCTCCCTGCTCCAGGTGCTAATAAGTGACAGGAAGCAATCATGACGGAAAAGACATAATAGAGTAGCAATGCCTCTCCGGCTGCAGTGATTGGGGCTAATGGTGGATGTTTGGAGGCGAGCGATGGAATACCACGGTAACAAACTGAAAAGGTGACTGGAAATAAGACATACATTCCTGTAGGTGTGTGTGAATACATGTGCGATTGTGTGTGCGTCCTGTAGACATCTGGGGCAGTAATCAGTGTGCCTCTCTCAAGGGCTGCCAAGGCAAACAAGGCAATAACAAATCCACTTTGCAGATCATCGATCTGCCTCAGGCTGGGCCAAAGTAAACACTCCCAGCCTCAAGTTTGCTTTTCGAAGTGGGGCTTGGGAATCACGAGGAGGCTGCTTCCCCCTTCTCAGTGACCAGTAGATCTGTCTCTAATGCTCTCTAATGGCAATTTTTGAACGTCTCCCTTTCTCTTAATATATATATCTCCATAAAATCAACTACATACTACAGTCAAAGCTAGACAGCAAACAAGAACCATGGATTTCCAAGGATCCCCTGGACAAACAGGCCTTCAGGCAATGGATAATAAGCTCAGAATGTTGTCAACAAATGAACTTTAATAGTGTAACGTTTGGTCATGAGAGGCTGCCTCTTGGTAGACGTCTGACCTGACCTGATACCACGGAACAAGTGACCTTAAATTATCAAAATAATGTGGCGGATCCAGACTCCAAGCAATGCCGCTTCCTCAGCCCTCAATTCCCCTAACCATGCGTAAAAGCTGTACAGCCGTGCGATATTTTAAACGACCACCAGGTCTACGAAGGTTCAAAATGACCTTTGACTACATGTATGACAGCCATTCAGACTGAGAACGAGGCAGATCCTGGGAAGTTCAGAAAAGTTTCTGTTGTTGGGGACATGGGTTTAAGAATGGGAGATACAGTCCTGATACAGTACTGCAGTTTAAGAATAACTCCATCTGTGACTACTCTTAAAAAGGTTCCTCAAGAATTCTTTGGAGGGCATAATGGTTCTAGTTTCCTAATGAGATCTCATTAGGAAGGAAACCATTTATTGTAGGCTTTATACTAAACAACCCTTACATAGAACCTGGAGTTCCTCCAAAGGGTCGTTCTGAAGGTATGGTTGTGGTGCTAGATAGAAAGACACAGGCATACTAGAATAGATGATGCCAAAATAGATACTTCTTGTTGATTTCATACAGTACGAAGACTAAAAGACACATGAAGCCATTCTATTTCCTCTTCGAGAGTAAAGACACATGAATAAAATGTCTATATCCTCCCTCTATCTTACTCTCCAGTGATGCATATCATGCAATGGAAAGCAAGTTTTTAGCTCCATAAAGAAGCAGAGCAGTGAGGCCCGGAGCAGGAGACAGCCTCCATTGAGAGAGCAAATGAGCCTTGCCGCCTCAGAGACCACAACTTAAAGAATGGAAACTCTGGCCTAGTCCTGCATCTCCTCGTCCGTTCGGCCCTGCGTCCATCTGCTGCACACCCAGTTCGGGGTGAACCACAAATCAAAGGCTCCAGCAGTTCCGTGTCACTTGCAAAGATCCAAGGGATGCGAGATGTGGATGGAGTGGGCTAAAAAGAGTGCATGTGTGTCTGTTTGTATGCTCTTGAAAGAGCTTGAGAGGGTCTGCTGAAGAAATGGTTACGTAGAGAAACAAATAGCCCATTTGCACTGACATGGAGGTAATGCTGGAAATGGTGTGGGTTCAGGGAATCAGTGGACCTTTTAAAGACCTGGCCTATGCGTCCATACTGTTCATAGCCAAACCATTTTTTAATCTGATGTGGAAGCTTCCTAATGAAGTGTGTAAAATTAATAACAACTGTGGAGTATTTTACAAGTCTGAGAACCAAAATAAACCCTTCAGTGAAAAGATTTTGTCAGACAACAGTTGCATGCATTAGGAGAGACGTCTCCTATATAGCTTTACAGAGCTGTTGATGCATTCGGAAAGTTTCGTGCCAATCGTTGGTTCACAAATCTAATGGTCTGGTACATTCATGCTCCCTTGCTTTTTCTCGTCCTATACAAGTACGATCCTCCATTTTCTTTTGAAAAATTCCTTGTCCTACTTTCTTCTTTTTTGTTGAAAGGACAAATCTAGAACCCTGAAGGAGATCCTAGAGCATAAGGTTTCCCATTTCGGATAGGGTTTACAGAGTGGGACTTCAGGTGGCTCTTCAGACTATAAGCACTAACTGGTTTATTCAGGATTTCATGCCTCACGCAACCCCAGGTGGAATTCCAGCATTGCTCTGGTCAACGTGGAAAGAAAGGAAGCCATTCCACGGATAGCTGAGGCATCACTTACATCCAAATTTACAATCTCTAATTTCATCTGTAAACACAGGCAAGAGAGCATATCACCCCTGCAACATATTTCTTTCCTCTTCAGCGGGAGCTCCTCACTGTGCCGAATTAAAGGTAAGGCATGTCAGCCAATGACAGGATCCGGATGATATCACTTCCTTTTGGCCCCTTTCCATGAAAGATGGAGAGAAAGAGGAAGTGAGAAGGAGTGGGAGCTGTATCTTGTATATTTTGTTTCCTTCTCCCCTGACTTTCATAAGATCATAAATCTTTATTTTGAACCTTTCCTTTTAGTCTTGCAGCCCTGAACACACACACACACACACACACACACACACACACACACACACACACACACACACACACACACACCTTCTGTATTACAGCTCTCATCGCTCATGACTCGTATAAGGAAATGAAGGTAGACCCATAGGAAGTGCATGGGTGGCCCGACAGTGTGCTTTGGCTGTTGTGTGTGTGTGTGTGTGTGTGTGTGTTATGATAGCCTTCTGGGTCATTAGCTGTAATCAGAGGGACCTCTCCCTCTCTACAGCCCCATAGGGCCATGTCAACCATTACCTAATCAACTACTCCAGCTTCCTTAAACATACACAATCTCTGAACCGACATGCCAGCAAAACGTTCTATGGTTTAACCATCTAGAGACGTGAAAAACATCAAAAACAACAATAGTTCTGCCAACCGCTGATAACAAAACTATATTTATACTTTTAGAGTCACACGCAGAATCCCGCCACTGTAATCAGAGGCGTGAGGGGCAATTTGAATGGTTAAGCTCTTTAGGGCTGTGTTCTGAAGGCCACACGAGTACCCTTGTACCCATATATCAAAGCTCACGCCTGTCAGTGACCCCTCCCCTGGTGAGCCTGGTTGTCCAATTAGGCACGGGGTACAGGGGGTGGACATTTAGTGTGAAAAAAGAGTGATGGATTGAACAAAAATAGAGCTGTTCAGGTGGACATTCTAAGTCTTGTCTACTTACAAACTTCATTCTTTTTTCCCAAGTCATATGTTCATGCATGTCATCATGCTTGCATATAATACAGCTTGGAAAGGACTTACGTATGTACGTGTTAACAGATGCTTATGCGTGTTATGACTGCAGATAACACATCCCAGGGTCAACTGTTTTTAATTAACGTTTTCTAAAATTGATACCAATTTATACACGGTTGTTAGGTATTCTTCCAGAATACCCTATTTAAAATGCAAATAGTTTAATTTGCAGTTTGGAAACCCCACCCCTCACACACACACACACAGCCCAACCCACCTCCAGTGCGCACATCGTATGCATCTGTTAAAACTGCAATACCATTTTAGATTTTATTCCAATGGCTACATGTATTCTCTCCATAAACACCGCTAATGTTTTCATTAATGGCAGTCAACACCACTCTAAAATGCATGGTACAGCAAGATCACACAAAGTGACAAACACCCAAAGCTCATCAGCAGGTCCAGGTGGTAAAAACAGCCGGTCTTTGTCACCTCGGCCGGTTTTGTCCCCACCGTGACAGTGTAAATCGGTGCTTCTGCCCAGACACAGCCTAACATAAGAGCCTTATGGATGTCAACGGAGGACATGTGCCAATTTCAATGGACCTTAACACACGGCTGGTTCTGAAAATACGCTACCATGATGCTTCTTAGCAAGGCAAACCAGGGACGCAAGGGCTGGAGAAAAGGGCAGCAACAGACAGGGGAAGTAGCTTCTAAAGCCCGCCTGATCAGGACACCTCAAAGTGTGTAATCCCCCAGCCTGATTAAACGGTTGGTGTTAAGGACCGTCTTGTTATGAAGGTTGTTGTTCTTTATAAACACTTCACATTTATAGACGAGTGGCAGGATAAATGCGGACCGCAGATAATCCAACAAGTTTAATTTATACAATGCCTTTAAAAAAAAAAAAAAAAAAAAATTCAAACCCACAGACGCTTTAGAGGCAAGAAAAACAAACTAAAACCGTTACCACAAAAAATAAAACCGCAAACAAGCCAATGGAAATCACTGCGAATAAAACACGGAAGGAATACTGCATATACACAAGCAATGTGAGTGAAAAGACAGTAGACAAGCTCAAACCATAGTACAAGGAATCCCCAAAATGACAGTCAGTGATCGGGGAAGGAGGGAAGGAGAGGTAGCACAAGGAGTGAAGACCTAAGACTTGAGTTGAATTTTGCATATAGGAAGATAAGTAGTTTCTCGAAGGCTTTGGGAAAGAGAAATTCACAACTTGGAGCCTGCAACCCTAAATACCCCAGACCCCATGGTGGACAGTTTAAATTTTGGGACAGACAACAGGCCAGAAGATGAAGATCTACGACTGTGAGTGACAGAATAGGGTGGAAGTAATTCTGTAAGGTTGGGTGGAGTGTAGCCACAGAGTGCTTTAAATGCAAACAGAAGGATTTTATATTAAACAATGAGCCAACACAAGTTTCAGAGGACAGATGTGATGTGTGTAAATGACAGTGCCATCGATAACCAGATTGAAAGTGTTATAAGAAGAGCTTATTGATTTGGACCCAGTTAGTACATTTGAACATATTTTTTACTGTATGATATTTTCTTAGCCTTCTCAGCATTGCACATTTAAGCATTAGGTTAGTTTTCATCTCCAGCTTTAGGGTTTGTATGCATTTAGAGAGGGATGGGGAAGGAGCACATGTAGAAGGCCTGTATCTAATGTAAATCTGTGTGTCAACTATGTAGCAATGAAAATTCAAACCAGGATTTGGCCCAGGGGTAGCATGTAGATGCGGAACAGGAGAGGCCCTAAGCTAGAGCCCTGTGGGACGCCACAACTAATGGATGCTATGTAGGACTTGTATTTGGAGATGAAAGTAAACTCCTATCTATCTGTAAGATTTTAATCAGGAAAAAGAAGAAGCAGTAACACCAATAGCAGAGAGCTGAGACAGAAGCAACTCATGACAGGAAGTGATAAAAGCACAGCTAAGGTTCAGAAAAAGAAGCACTGACTCTTGTGTATATGTGTGTGTGTGTGTGTTCACTGGCATGCTCGTTAAGTTTCATTTTAGAAACCCTAGCGCTGCTCCACTTTTATTTCAGTTAAAAGACGGCTTATTTTAACCTTCACAGAATACAAGGATTAATAGCTTCTATAGTGTTCAGCAGATGCCCTGGTCGCATTGACCTTCGACCTACAGGCCTATGAGTCAAACATGTGTACGCTCCCAGAAGAGTGAAATTACATTAGTGTGAGCGCCGCCTCGTCCCAAATTACCCTGTATGTTATACTGTCTAAATAAGGACCCTGCTTCAGTCACTAAACAGGAACACAAGCAATATAAAGGGAAGAGTGAAGCAAGGAGGGTCAGCTTCGATCAGTGCAAGAGATCAAATGCAATCTATTTAAACAACTTGTTCTACTTTTTACAATGTCACTGTCACTGTGAGCAAGAGCCAAGTGAAATTCCTGCTAAAAGATATCTTACTTGGCTAATAAAACTGATTTCCTCTGTCTCGCTTTCTCTTTCTCTTTCCCTCTCTCTTATACAAGCACACACACACACACACACACACACACACACACACACACACACACACACACACACACACACACACACACA
>JAQLOM010000017.1:11884824-11899837 GCA_030068315.1 Chrysichthys thysi
TGTGTGTGTGTGTGTGTGTGTGTGTGTGTGTGTGTGTGTGTGTGTGTGTGTGAGAGAGAGAGAGAGAGAGAGACACATATGACAACACCACTGACTGACAAAAAGGGATTAAAAAAAAAAAAAAAAACATGATTATGAGACTAAAATTCACTGTTACCTTTATGTACGTCGTGTGCAAGGATTTTGCACTTATTTCAAGTAAATAAGCAAATCCCAGGAAATATAGTGTAAAAGATTTTTAAAATCCAGTACAGTGGAACCTTAGATTGCGAGTAACTTGGTCTGTGAGTTTTTCACAAGACGGCAAAAATTTTTAATACATTTTTACTTGGTTAACGAGCGAGGGTTTGCAGTACAAGTAGTATTCGTCTACCGAGCCTCATGTGATCACAACATCTCTCTCTCTCTCACTCACTGCAGGATTGTGGCTTCCGCGCTACTATATACTAGTACGTATATATTAGTGCGTGTGTCACTCATCTGTTTAATGACAATGCAATGTCGCATTTCTACGAAATCGGAAAAAGGAGGCAAGATTGTATTGTATTGAGAGTAACACACAATAATCCTCCTGCTCTCTGTCATGGATCTGTCCGTACGCAGCGGACGTGCAGCACACCCGTTTTCAGGCACTCCCAATAGCGGTGTATGATGGAGGACATTAGGACTAATTATACAGACTATAAATAGACTGACTCATGAACGCTAAGCTTGTGAAGCATTAGTTTGCATTTCCCTGCGCTATCGCCAAGCCATGTTCTAGTGTTTACCTTGCTCATGCTTTGACTCTTGTTTGCACTCTAGTTCCCGTGTTTTTGTTGTAGCCTTTGATATTCATGTTCCTGACCCTCGCTCGTCTCCCTCACACCAGCCACGAGTCTTTTCAAAGGTAAATTTTGCAGGTTATATTTACTTTACATTCTGTAAAGTACAGGTTATTTTGTTTCATGTATTTTTACTTTATATGTTCTATTAATCATTTTTATATAAATATCTGTGGGTTGTGGGACGAATTTTCAGAGTTTCCATTACTTCTTATGGGGAAACCCGCTTTGATATACGAGTGCTTTGGATTCCAAGAACGTCTCCGGAACGGATTATGCTCGCAATCCAAGGTTCCACTGTACAGTTAAATAGAGAACCTGACTGTCATAAGTGGATGGTAGGAACCTTTGAACAATGACCTGAGAAATCTGGGGGGTGTGGCCTATTTTATTCGGCATGGAACAACACCTTTATAACATCCAGTCTGCTAAGGAAGAAATGTCAACGTTGGCTCAAAATGACACTGGATTACTCTTTCCAAAAAAAAAAAAAACACACATAGGTTCAAACCATTCAAATATTTATTTTTGCGCATTGTAGCCGTAGGTTTTCTCATGCAAACCTCGTCACGCTGCAGATTGCGATCTTGTGGCAGGTCGTGTAAAATATGAGTCGAGGCATGTGGGTTTGGGTGAAGATCTGGACATCGGGTTATCATGCTCATCTGCGTGCATATTTGCAGCCAAGTTCAGTCCAGTCGTGAACTCTCTGCCATCGTTACCACACAGTTGTTGAATGATTCGCTTGTCTCTGTTTTCCTACATTTCATTTACAATCAATGAAAGTGTCACTGTGGGAATCCTGTCATGTAGTGCATTCAGTGCAGCCGACCAAGCCACAAATGTTCTTTTTGCAGTGTGGCAGGTAAGAATACATCAATCAGACTCTCGTGTGAACCAAAGCAATTGCTCGGAAACATTCTAAACAGTGGTGTTGGTCCACTTGCAAGAAATTGTGATTTTCTACAGACCGTGTTGTATTATTATTTATTTATTTTTTTTTTGTGGCATTATTAAGTTTGCACAATCCGTTAGTGAATCAGGCAGCCAATGTGGTCACAGGAAATGTCTTCATTCACACTCCTACACTCTGAGAAAAGCTTCAAGTAGCACGGCTAGTGAAGTGCTATTTTCCTAATGTCACTTTGAAGGCACTGATCTGATCTGCAAGATCTCTGCTCAATTTATACACCTTCTTGGGACACACACACACTTTTTGTTATACGCATTCTGACTCATAAAACATTCTTGCGATGCCTCTTTTACGTGCTATAAAGATATCTTCAAGCATTTTCACCACGAGGACCAGCTTTACAATGAAGTGATCATATCTTGAGCCTACATATGAGTAAGATTATGGCTAGCCACAAATCATATTAACTGCCAAGGGAGTTGAAGTTTGTAGAGTATTTATTTCTATTTGTGGACATTAGTCTAAATAGGGAGAGCCCGGCATGAGACACAGAAAGAGCAGGATGTGGGGGTGTGAAGTGTTCATCATGAGAAATGTTGGAGGGGTGCGTCTGTGAGGAATTAGTCACGCTTCAGCTCATAGGACCAAGTTAACCATGAGAAAAATCCACAGTATGCAGATGTATACAATTGAAGGTACACAACAGGATACTATTTAGAGGCTGCAAGGAAGAACTACAGATGTGTAGCAGCAAGATGGAGATAGTGATGACTGAGAGACACATCAGCACTGTAAAAACGTGTGGGTGTGCATGTTTCTATAAACAATAGGATAAATAGATGTGTGAGAAATCTGGTTTGTGAGTACAGGGTTAGGAGTAAGCATCTCCCCCCCTATGTGAGACTCATTAGTGACTCAGAACATGGAAGTCCCAAAGGAGGTCAGACTGTCCCTCCAGTGGCATGAGAACTGCCCTTGTTGAACTGGGGGCATGTTTCCTTTTCACCACTGTCATACTTTACCCACAGGACCAAATCCATACTCATGCTTGTGTGCAAATACCCCAAACTGCACTTCCTATGCTCCTAGAAATCCAGGAAGACCCACCCTGACACTGCAACCTTATCTAAACACCCATCAGCTCAATGACTGGGTCTTTTAATCTCAAAATCATATGGCACTGGAGTGTTTACTGGACTGGAGATACAAATGCAACCCACTTCACAACCTCCACCATCCATCTGTCAACATCCAGAGGAAGGGAGGCCTAAAAGGGGCTACCCATGTGGCTGTGTAGCTATGTAATCAAGATCTCAAGTGGAGAAAATGAGAGATAGGTTTGGCCAAAATCCAGCTACCAGAGAAAAAGTTCATTTACATCAAGTGCTAATGTGTTAATATAGGGATGTATACTTATATAAGGAGGCCAGGTGATCTGGCTGGCCATAAGAAGTCTCATTTGTTTCACAAGCTAGAATATTAACAAACATGCACACTTTGATGAAGTGTGCTCTCTAATTTTGTTGTTGTCAGAAGACACGTATCGAGAGTGTCGATTCCACATCATTTCGAGTGAGGGCTAAATATTTAGACAAGACCTTCTGTCAAGGGGTATGTGTGTGGCCCCAGCATGAAGAGAGAATGACAAACTGGCCTCGAAGTGACAAATGAGAGAGATGTTGGACAGCTGGCGACCCCACACGCATGTCTCCATCCTGCCACGACAGAAAGAAAAGATGTTGCAACATTTCTGGCCAAAAAAAAAAAAAAAGTTTAAGTCGTTGAGTCACTCCTCTGTTGTGGCTGTTCAAACGGTATACGTAGCTAAATAAGTAGTGAAAAGTGGTATGGAGATCACCTAGCAACTAACAACACAATAACACTGTTAACTAAAGGGTCACAAATGCCCTTTCTACGTTGAAGAATAATGGACCTCATTGCTATGATGTATTTCACTTTATGAAAGCATTGTTTACCTTCTTCAGTACAGTGAGATGGCAACTGGTCCTTCAGGGTTCACTAATGCCAAATCACAATGTGCATCCATTTAATCTGACAATGGTTACAAACTTAAATTCTGACCAAGTCACCCCGAACAAGGGTCTGAAGCAGATATCATTAGACATGCCTTGGGAAGACAGAAAAAAACCCAAAACAAACAAAAACACCATGACAGACAAAACACATTAACATATTATAACTAATGTATGATTAATAAATAATCCTCTTTTATTACTTTGGCGTTATCAAGTCAATATAAAAACATATCTTTCTAGACATTACTTTTACAAAAAATGTTAGAGAAAAACGTAGAAACGTTTAATTTACACGTGCTTAAGACTTTAGCACAGTCCTGTATGCACCCAGTGTAGCACCAATGATCTACTCTAGATCTCTAGCACCTTATAGTGCTAAACTCTCCATACACTATGTGCTTTTTTATAAGTATGCAGGTCAAAAGGTGATTTTTCCAACTACTCTGAAGTGTCTGTAAGACTTTTACAACCCTCACAGTTCTCACTCACTTTTGTGGCCTATTTAATCACATTCCATAAAGGAGGAGGTAACAGAGTGGAAGCCAATCGTTACACACCTCTGTGGCCGGTGCATCAGGTGGGCTGCATCTGCAGTGGTACAAGTGCTTTGTGTAGCTCCCCGGAGGCAAATTACGTCACCAGCCCAGCTGAGTCGTCTGTTACAACATCCAGCGGGCAGCTAGGGCTCTGTTCTACACCACATAGATCTAAATCTCCCAGCATGTGCTGCAAAGTGTCCTTGGGATACCTGTACATATGTACCTGGGAAGTATATTTTGACACATCTAAATAAATGTGAAATGCAATTGTGGACTGGTGGAGCCATTTTAACAAGGCAGAAAGGTGGAATGTATATTATTACCTGTACAAATGTGTCTGCGTTTCAAGCAATGTATTAAAGCTAAACGAGACCCGTTAGCATTAAGTAAATTGGTTACTAGCTGGTCAATGTTAACATGGGCATCAGAATTCCCCTAATAGAAGCTGTGCTCTTTTTCTGGGTCAAAGTACTGTATGTTGCAGCTGGCCTTGATCACGCCTGGAATCATCCGTACAGCTGCAATTGAAACGGCAACACTGGCATTAATGGAATAAAGTTCATCTTTGCGTGGTCACCTGGAATAGGATAAAGCCCTGCTTTTCCTACTCTTCTCACCCACTTGCTGAGGATGTGGCACTGACATCTTTATCAGCGTCTGGGTCCATGTCTGCATTCCTGTTCTTCTTCTCTGCTTCACCGTTCGTTCTAATCACAGAAAACATCTCTAATCTCGAATTGGGGACGGTGAGGAGAATGTAAAGTGAGCCTAGCTTAGCCACTAGACTCCATGTGCTCCCAACAACATTAGCCAATGGAGAGGAGCACCCTGACAAGGACCGAGGGCGTGCCGAAAATAAAAGTGTCTTTAGTTTTTATTGATCTTTTGTTTAAATCTAACTTGAAAAGGTTATGAACGGTAATTTCGACACACACACACACAAAAAAAAAAAATCCTTCATGTAAAAAAGATGTGATTTTTGGAGTCAGGATTCATTATGGCGAAGAGCAGCTTCCGGTTTTTGAGGCAACAGCCAAAAAATAGGCATGCAGGCACATCCTGGGAACTGTTGAGCTTTAAGGAAATATAGGGATGTGGTCGTCTAATAAATGACTTGGGGTGGAGGAAGGAAGGGAAGAAGATGGCACGCTGAGAAAGAAAAGAGGATGGGAGAGAATGCAAAGAAGTATAGCATCTTCAGTCGGGCTATGGGGGCTGCTGATATACGGGGTGAGTAATTCATGGCTTTAGCAGCACGTTTCATGCAACCCCTAAATAGCATGAGCTAAACACATCACACCCAGATATCTACCTTGACCACGAACACTGAACTCCCTCATAAATGTTTTTCACAGCATAGTCAGGGCCTGACCCTGAGGGCCCCATGTCTAGGCCCCTACTCCAAACAAGGCTGAAAAGATGGGTTGGCTTGAGGAAGAAGATGGTTTTGCTTACTGAAAGCTCCATAAGGCTCCGTTCAGATGCAGGATAATACTCTGTAAAGCATAGTTGGCACAGCACCCCTGGCAGCCCCAGGCACTGATTTGATGATTTTTCTTGCTGTTTGTTTGTCTTTGTTCCTGGCTGGGAAGAGTGTCTGTGGCGTGGCCTCTCTCCTTCCTCTTCTCAGGGCCCAGTCCTTCCCCACACTAAATGATCCTTTCATTTCCTCCCTGACTCCTCTGCCCTGAGGCATCTCCTGGGTTCCATTGCCATCGCCTCACATGTGAACATCACAGCTCATATTTGACTGGGCAGATCCTCTATTGTAATGCGCCACGCACTGACGCTTCCTGTCTGGATCAGGGTTGCGTGAGATGGTCCAAGATACTGCTGCCAGACCAAGTGGTCTTGACATTGTGAGGAGCGCCAAGCATGCAAACTCAACTTCATCCAATGCTTAGTCTGTCTGCAAAGTGATTATGTCCAGCCCACTCCAACCCCCCTCAGCTCAGCTCAGCTCATTTCATTCAACAAACACACACCATCCTACCCCCCCCCCCCCAACCACCACCACCCCTAAAATCTCTCTATCCTCCGAGACCTGACTGCGGAACTGACATAGGAAGTCCCTTAATGGTTACCAAACTTTCAGGGGACCTACGTGCACTTTGTGAGGACTAAACATGTGTTTAGAGGAGACAACATCAGCAATCACCACTTGACCTCTGCAAAGACCCAGCCCCTTATGCGCCCCCATCCCCAACTCCCACCCCCCTCCAGCTCTGAAGGGGAGAGTCAAAGCGGTTAATATAATCAAGTGAAAGCATAAACCTGGCAAGGAGGCACAGAAAGCTTGCCCAGTTCCAGATGCAAAAGTAGACAACACTAACATTCGGCTGTAAAAAAAAAAAAAAAAAAAAGGGGGAGTCAATAGCCTTTGCTCAAGGGGTATACAGAAGAAAACATGCAGCCATAGCCAACGGGCGCAAACGCAATGAACTTTAAACGAACAATGGATCACATTAATGATGCAAAAACACAGACTAGAGAATGCAAAGGAGGAACTGTGAATCAGCATGCTCATTGACAAGATGCTCACGCATATACACATGCAAACACACCATCAGATGTTTGTCCCGTGGGCTGGAAAATGATTCCGTACAGATGTGCAAGCATGAAAAAGAGAAATAGTTTGGAGGTTGAAGGTGGTCCGGTGGACATAAAGGAAAGGGTGAGAACAAATTGCGTATGTCTGTGTCTTCATATTTAATGTGTGAATAAGACGTTCAAAGAAAACAGGGAGTAATAAGAAACAACTACAAACATCCTGGAAATCTTACTCCCATGGGAAAACCATTCGAGTCATTTTTTATTAAGCCCATGCCCCTGTGCCTCTGGTGCCTATTATTTGTAACAGATGAATCAGAACTGTGAGAAAACTCTTCCAGACAGAAGCCTTTCCTTTACACTGATTTAGGAGGGGCTTAATAAAGACTAGTATTAACTTTAACCAGTACAAGGAAAAATGCAAAACTAGTCACAGGTCAGTGTACAAGGGCTTCATCAAACACACAAAACATCATCCTTCAGTGCACACAAGCTCGTCTGTGTTATCCTTCATGCATTCCAGTGAAATGAAGGATTGAATATGAGAATGAAAAAAAAAAACACAAAAAACACAAAAAAAAAAACACTTTCTGTAAGAGTTGACAAAGAAAATGACGAATGTAGTTTATTGTGGAAATGGTAAAAATGTAACCATTTGAGAGTAGTTATTCATCTTGGGCTATTACTCAGGCACAGATGTGTAACTCAAATACACACATAAGAGAACATTTAATCATCAGAGCCTCTCCTATCTGCCTCGTCAAAGTTTAGTCACTGTGATTAGCAACTGAGTAGTTACTACTCCAAACACCACGCTCTGGGTCACATTTTCAAACTTTTACTCAGCTCAAGTTAAAGGTACACTCTTCGAGGATAAGTAAGGATAAATATTCTGCGGCGTGGAGTGAGCCGTAGTCCGGAAAGTGGCCTGATTTTTCACTGATATATTTTTACTTTTATTGCACAGTGAAAAAAATACTTCTCTTGACAAACATAACTCGGACTTCCTTTGCATAATTTCTTTCATTCAAGAATTTCCATTTTGGCCACTGAATTTCCATTTTGTAACACCTCGTTCAAATAGCACCTGCTAATGTGTAATGTTGACAAGAACTTTTTTTTAGGTGTTTTTTTTTTCATGTGGTTGGGAGGATAATTACTCAAAAGGAAACGAAAGAGGAAAAAGAAAGGATTAAAGAAAACACTGGATAAACATTGTTTTCCCGGATGCAATGCTGCAAGTGGGGGTAGATCTCCCAGTAGAAATCAGGCACTTGGAGGAAATCATTTAGCCTCACTAAATGCCAAACTGTATCCTTTGGGGGGTTTTTTTTTTTTTTTTTTTTTTTTGGCTCTGCCTTCCAAAATGGTGGTAAGTATCCTGCAAGCGTTCACCCTATGACTGAGCAAACACAATTTAAAGAGGACAAATAACCCTTGTATGGCCTTCCTTTCGCATCGCCATCTCTTTCTCCATTTGAACACCGTTTCCCAAGCTATTTTAAAGGGGATTCAGATCAGCGGGGAGGGGGAGGGCTAAAACAGTGCTATCATGGTCCAATAGCTTTAGTAACTACACGGAATATTCATTTACACCCAGCAGCAGAAATTAATGATACAGATGCGGTTAATCTGCTTTCATGTCATGGAAGGATTTAATGCGTATGCGGCAGTAAGATGTCTTGATTTTGCCAGTAAAATTTTAACACTATATACACTTTCACTGGCAATCGGACAAAAACCAAAGGTTACATGCTAAAACCATTATGTGAATCCTGAACTGCAGGTCCCATTCTAACCTTTTGAAATGACTTTTATGACAGACTACCGTAGTGAAGCTACAATCATTGCAAATAAAAAGCCTTCCCATGGAAACTTTTCAGAAGTGCACATCTTTCTCAACTTCTCTCACAGCTGCCGTCGGAGGTGTGGTGAAGACGGTGGAGGCTAGAACTCGTGGCCTTTCATGGCCAAGGAGCTTTTTCATATCTTTTATGGAATTCTGTTTTAGTTTGAGCATGAACATTTGCCGACACACTGCAAGTTCCATGTCTAAAATGTTATTGCACATTTTTTCTAGATGAAAAAGAAAGTTATTATCCAAACTCTCCTAATCGTAACTCTGAAAAAAGAAAAGGCAAAAAAAAAAATAATAATAAATTTTGGTATAATAATAGTAATGCAGCGAAGAGGATGAGCTTTCATAACACTGACCAATTTATACATGGCGACGTGACCTTGAATATGAGGAAGGTGCTATATGAATTATGAAATTATGAAGTAATTAAAGAAGGGATATTATTTCATATTCTTAAAATCTAAACCAAATTCCTGTTCTCTCCAAACTAAAACCTAACTAATATGGAGACCTCTGTTCTTTATATCTACATAGTACATGGGTCCACCTCTACGGAGCTGTCATGTTTCACTAGTTCAGTAGCACAGAATAGCCAAACCTCTCGAGAGAACCTTCTGCATTATATATTTTTTAAAGAAGCGTCATTAGAAGGACAACAAAGAAAAACAAAAACAGGCCAGTTTAAAAAAAAAAGTGAGGAATCAGTGTGTACTGGTGCTGGCTAACACGTCTGGAAGTCCACATTTTGAAAAATGGAAGATCCTACTCATTATTCAGTACAGAAAAAATGAGGGCGTGTGAATGTAAGCACCTGGAAGTATGCTACAGGTACCTGATGGGTACCACACGACCTAATACACACTTAGGGACACATAGTGGACCTTCAAGGCCCAAAGTCCAAGTCCATAGCTAAGATTTATTTCATATCATGAGTTTCTGAAATTTAATACAATTTTGAGAAGCTAAATATTACACGATAGCTCACTGAAGGAAATTATTTAATCAACAATAGGGTGAACACTGCAAGGAAACTAGCGAGTGAATTCCACAGCATACCTGCTTAAATGTAATATACCGTATCCTAATAGTTAAAAAAAACCCATGAGGCATATAGTATATGAGCACGATGTTATATGAAAATAATTGTCTCAGAATATAACATTTAAAAAATATTAATCAAATATGAAATTATTAAATGGGAAAAAAATTATAATGACGGTATGGTATATTGACATCTTAGTAGTGTGATTAGACTTGCAGACTGCCCTATCATAAACTTTATGATGTTATTCACCAAGTCAGTGTGGAAACACAATGCAGAATTTTCCTGATTGCGCAAAGCCACCAAGTGGTGAACATCCACACCTCTGTGTCCTCTTTCTTTCTGCATCTTCCTTGGTGCCCTGTTGTCACCTGACTTTGCCTCCTCATGTGTGGACAGCAGAGGGTCAAGCTGCTCTGGGGATGAATTCACAAAGACTCACTCTGTCTCTTACAACACCAGGTGAGCAAGTATCGTCTTCCCTTGACAGCAGAACCATCTGTGCAAGTAACGCTTGGAGGATAATGACCCAAAACCTTGCCTGAGGGGATGTGGACGGGGGGGGTGGTGGTGGTTGGGGGTCCAGGATGCATCAACCAACACTAAATATCATATTTTAAATAATTTTTTTCCGCAAAACATGACAAATATTTACGCTATACCCTGAGCTTAGTGGGGTCAAAATGACTATTCGAAAAGAATAAAAATAACCTTCACTAAACAGAACAAAATGACAAACGGTTTCTACCATGGTGCTGAGCGGTCAGAGGGTGCTGATTACTTTTCTATAACAGCAGCTCTGACAATAGTGCTGGATGTGCTGTTATTACAAAAAAAAAAAAAAACTTTGGATGGTAATGTATCTAATGCTCTTGCATCATCATTGATTTGTTTCCTATAACAGCACACCATCAAGTGCTTTATGCCTTGCGTAATGGATACAGCATTATAAAATCAAAAGAGATGGTTTAGGTAAGTGGGATAGTTATTGCTTAGTAATGAAGTCATGCAAAAGGCTATAGTATAATGCTAACTGCAAACTATTGCTAATAGGTCTGGGGATGCAGCAGTGTGACTGCGTTACTTTTTGTGGTCTTTGTTACACAAAGGGGCAAGATGTAACCTTCGATAAGAACTGAGAAAGTGGTATGTATTGGAATGCAGTGAAGCCTTTCTGCAAATGAAAGAGTGAAAATGCCTGTAAAATACCTGTTACATGCATATTATAACTGGTTCGTTTAAAAAAAACAAAACAAAACTTAATTAGGTAGTTTAGAAAGATGAAAAAGTGTGTAGATGAGCATGGCCACTCAGCAGCTCTTGCACACACACACACACACACATGTACTAAACACAAACACCCTGGAACTCTGATCACTGTACGTATATGCTGTCATACATATACACACGCACACATCCACTCCCACAAAACAGATTATTTCTAAAAATAAAAACACTCCTAATCACACCTAATCTCTGTTAATCATGCTCCACCATATCGAGTCTGCCAAATGCATCTCAACACCGCATCCTCATCGAGTTCCTCCACCTTATACTCTTATCCGCTGTTCCTGGCTCTTTTCCGGTCCTGTTTCATGCGTGCCGCGGGCCAATGAATCATTCCATATGCTGAAACCATTTTCTTTGCCTCTCCCAGAAGCCTAGTGAAAGCTGAAAGAGCGAATCTGAGCAATAAATCTTGGCGGCTGGGCTTCAGGACGTGACGATCAGCCGTCTCAAGGAGCCTTGGGAGATAGAAAAGCCAGTCCTGCTGTTCCTCTCAGATTCTCTCTTTTCATGTCCTTCTCTCCCACTTTCTTTCCTAGAGCTTCACAGAGGGAGCCAACACTGACGCTTAATGTGAATCACACCTTTTCGTCAAGGGATAAGGCCCTCAGGTCACAGGGGGAAGACGGGGATGGTGCAAGGTGGAAGAAAGAGGACAGGGAGAGGCAGTGCGCCCAGGTGGACAGCGAGGGAGAATAAAGGGTGGATAGAAGAGCAAGAGAGCGTATCTAGGGGCCAAAGAGGTCACAGATTTTAACCACCATCAGTGTTGATGAAGTTCCTCGTTGCAAAGAGGTTCCCACAGGAGTGAATACGAGCAGTGTCCGTAACAACAAATCACCTTTATGCTCTAAATAACTAAATAGCCTAGGGTTCTGTCATTCAAGCAGTCGATTTCAAAGAAAAGAGCCGGTAGAATCCAAGATGCCTTCAGGTGCTGCTACCGGTCATAGAATGGGCCATACACACCTTTCTAGCACATCTCACACACACAACCAAAAGCACAATGTAGTTTTTGTATTAGCACACTGCTTTTACTTCATATTTAAGCCTCCAAATTGACTCACATTGCTACCCTAATAATTACAGCTTCTGTTTGGAGCCCATTCTAAGAGTGGACCCCTTTGCTTTTAAATAACGTTTAAGAATGTAGAAAATGCTACATTCGCGCCACGTTGCACTCTAATCGTTTTTCACAATCTCCTCCTTTATGGTATTAGTGTTCTATGAAGAAACCTACAAAACTGGGCTTACAAGGCCGTCACATTTAACCTGATCAGGAACCAGTAACGATTTAAAGGATCCCCCTGGACACTTAAGCCTTTATCGGGCAAAGAACCATATTTGGTAACTTCAACAGACATCCAAAATGATCCCCCATACCTCTCTGTGAGGCTCCGAAGTTTTTTGGTTTTTTTTAATAATTTTCCTGCATGCTGGTCATATGTGGCAAGTCTAAAGACACTTCTAGTAATATAAAGTCTTTTAATATCCTCCAATAACACTCCAGGGTTCATTTCCATGCATTACAATTATTTAAAGGGTTAATGACAGATTTCACTTTATTTATGGGTTTTCTTTTTTTGTTTGCTTCTTTTTACCAAAGATAAAATAGAACCCCCCCCCCCCCCCACCCCCATACTACAGATTTTATGTTCAAATATGATAAAGACAAACACATAAACAAATGAAAGAATGTTACCACTCCCGTGTATACACACCAAGAGTGTTACTACAGGAGTGAAAATTGCATTGCATATTTCAAAATATATTTTTAGAATTGTATTCATATAAAAGGGAGACGGTCTGGTTGCTGGGAGAAATGGAGCAAACAGAACAGGAGGGTTAAGTGCCAGTGCCTCCTTCCTCCACTGTATAGAATCAAAACCAAAGGAAATGTTTGCTTTATGAGGTCTATCACATTACTAGGGCGCAAAAAAAGTCAATACAGCTGTCTGAAAGTTTCATCGATCTGGTGAAAGTGAGATACTGTACTGGAACTCAGCTCTGATCAGGCACTGGGGTATTGTAACTACACACACACACACACACACACACACACTCGAATGAAGAAACACAGATGACAGCTTCATCCCGTACGTAGATAATCAAATTTCATACATGATATCCAGGATTGTGAATCGCTCTGTACAAAAGGATATGCTGTAATAGGCTGTATGCTGCTATAATAATGTGGCGCCCCTATAGCACGTGTCCAAATTGTGACTGACTCGGGAATCAGGCCTAATCTCCGATGCTTAAAAAAAAAAACAAAAAGAAAAAAAGTGTACAAGTGAGAAGGAAAGAAAAAGTATGTGTGAGAGAAGGGCCAGCCATGTTGGCGTGGGCTCTGTGAAGGTATGACAGTGTGATGGGATGTGATAAGGGAAGGCGCCGTACTGGTTGGAACTCCGACTGATGAGCAACCACACTCTTACTGATAAGACACACACGCACACACACACGACTACTCATTGGCCAGGCACATGTCCTAAATTACTCAGGCTTTTAAAGAACATTGTGCTTCACAGGCCCATAAACCTCAGTAAAGCACGTCTTCTACACTGCCTTCTTCAAAGCCTTGAAATCAAAATGTCCAGAGAAATGAAGGAACAAAAGCACCACACTCCTTAAACCAGGACCACACACTCGAAGAGTTATACAATCACGCCCTCTTTGTTTTGTCTCTTCATTCAGGACTCGTGCTGTATCTCAGCCGGGCAAGACATGGAGGTTGTAATTACCGGCACTGTCTTAGCAAACAATGAGCTAAAAGTTCAACCTTTTGTGTGGCTGCTTTTGTGTGGAAATAAACAAAGGGTGAGCGAAAAAAAACAAACTTTTTTATTCGATATCTTTAATCAGATTTCACAAAGACATAGTGGCTGCATGCATGACATAAGAAGGAGCTTGTGCAAAAGTGTGGTCCATTGCATTAGGACGTTGTTGTGCTAGCCTACCGTGAGGACAAATGATGACACATGACTTGATGTGTACATGGTTGGGATTTTTAGAAAACGTCATGAGTCACGCAGAAAAAAATCTGGAGACTTTAACAAAGGCCGGTCATTCCGGTGAAAGAAAGACATCTGAATGGATGAACAAGCTCTGGGGTCAGTAAAGATGGAAAAATGTGCGCAGGTGTTAATATGGGAAGGATGAGCAAAATTTGTGTTCTTGGAAGAACACGTATGTTAAGTGCTCTGACATGGAAAAGTCAGGCAGATCTTTGCATTTGGCAGTTTCTTGGTAACACATCAAGCTTTGCTTTTTGTCTTCAAAAGCTTTAAGAGAAAGAAAAATGCAGGGCTGGTAATACGGCTTATAGCTACTACAACTTAACAGAGTGATAACAAGAGCTAAACTTGTTTTGCAGGAATTCCATGACTCTCCATGCAACTATAAATGGATAAAAGTATGACACCACACTTTGCTGGTGGAAAATTACTGGGGGTGAGGGGGGTCAATGACTCCGCCACGGGTTACTTTTCTGATAATAGACCAACCCCAGGTTTTGAGTAGCTTACCAGGAACATCTTCAGCATATTGCTCAAAGTAAACTAATGACTGTGATAAGTCACTTACAAGTGTATTTTTGCCCAGTTTAAGACAGTCAACCAGTACATAGGCATTACATAAAACAGTAAACGTTCAGTTAGTATACTACGTATGTAGTACACTACAAAAACCTACCACAGTATACTATATTTTTATTTATATTTTTATTAATTTATTAACTCAAAAGCTGGTCTGGGTAATAATGTCAGTATTAAACTTCAGTACGCTGACACTTTTGTTATCCTCCCACTAATGGACATTGCTCAGGAAATGAGAATGGAAGACCTCTTGTCTTGTCCCAACACATTTCTGGAAGTGAGTTGCACAATTACTGTAATTTCCGGACTATAAGCCGCTACTTTTTTCCCACGCTTTGAACCCTGCGGCTTGTACAACAATGCGGCTT
>JAQLOM010000017.1:11922350-11933628 GCA_030068315.1 Chrysichthys thysi
GATTTTTACAACATTATTGTTGAAATACACAGTCCTGAAAAAGGGGCGTTTCTTTTTTTGCTGAGTATATATATAAACAATAAAATAAATGTGACGGTGCTACTTCGCAGATTTCACCTATCACGGTGGGGGGGGTGGGGGGCGGAGGCACCGGAATGTAACACTGTACGTTATATGGCCAAAAGTATGTGGACACGTGACCATCGCATAAATGTGTGCTTCTTCCCCAAACTGTTAAAAATGTTAAGCACACAATTGTCTAAAATGTCTTTGCATTATGCACTGTAATATGCACACTTCCCTTCACTACACTTATGCAATAGCCACACTTTTACGTCTTTAAAACAGCATTTCAAAACAAAAACGATCTAGACTCAAATGAGCATTTTCGTGCCGTATCAGATCTACATCTATACTAAGACACATAAAAACGCATCAATCACGTGACCATCTACGTACACTTGGCATGCGTGTGCCTGTATATAAATGAGGCAGATTGTCTACTCTGCAGTTGGTTGCCTAGTTACAGATCACTCAAATAATAGCTTGCCTCCATGTATGCAGCTGCAGCCTTATAAAATAGAATTTAACTGCGCAAGAGCCACTAGCAAAGGCAAGGTCAGCGCCGCTAACCTTGCAATTCATTAGTTATGCTGTATTCACCACTAGGACTCGAGGCTGATAAATATACTGTAGATATGATAGGATTGGGAAGAATCATGCAAGGATTCATTGTGGCTGATAAAATCCAATCAGGAAACGAACATGGATGTCATCATCATTGTTTCCCAAAGCCTCCGTTTAGTGTTGATGCCAGGCATAAGCGTAGCAAAAACGATGTACTGGTATTCTAAAGCATTAGTGCGGACATAGCGTAAGTGGGACCAAACCTGTTCCAGTATGACAATCAGTGCACCTATGCACAAAGAAAGGTCCATGGATGTATGGTTAGGCTGAGGTAGAAGAACTCAAGTGTCCAGCACCGAGCCCTGACCTCAACCCCAGTGAACTAGAACCCTGACTGGATGCCAGGCCTTTTCACCCTACAATGGTGCACGCCTCAATAATGCTTTTGTGCCTGAATGGGCAAATCCACACAGCCAGGCTAAAAACAAGCAAACAAACAAACAAACAAACAAAAACTAGCGAAAAGTCTTCTTAAAAGAGTGGCGGACTAAAACAAATACGGACTAAATCTGGAATGGGATGTTCAACAAACAAATGAGTGTGATTGGTCAGGTGTCTGCATACCTTTACATGTATAATGTATATGTCTTACATATATTTGGCTATCTAATTAGATCAATAATAAGAAATAATGACGTGATAAATGTCAAGAAAACAATTAGGGGATTTTTTATTTTTTTTTTTGGTTTGTTTTGTTATTAAATATCCTTTTGGGTTTTTTTATGCATTCAAATTTTTTCACGCCCATGTTTACCACCAACTTGACTTGTGCTCAATTAACCCTATGATACCATGATATGTTTACTATGTTATCATACTGCGAATCATACTTCTCATTGCAACAGACCAAAAAGAGAAAATTAAATTTATCCTCTTAAATATTCACTGGGAAAGACATCGAGTGCTGAGAACATTAAGTGTTAACGGGAGGTTAGTTCACCGGACACAGTCCCCCTCCACCAAGGTTTAAGCAGGAGAAAGAGCTGGCATTCGATGAGAAAAAAATAATTGCCCTCTTTGCAAGGGGAAACTCAGTTTAAACCTCAAATTCAATTTTCCCAACAGACTTTGAGAAAGCCCAACGATGGGAAACGCGCCATTCATTTGAAGAGAGTTCATGTGCTTCATGTAGTGCTGCTAGCAAAATAGAGAGTGCCTGTGAGGCTGTGTTGAAATAAAACAACTAGCCATTGACCATTTATCACCGTTTCCTATTCATCACGCTAATTGTTCGGGCGTTGGAGCATGTTTGCTTTGGAGAGTGGAGGCTTGATTTTGGTACATAACGTTACTGCACTATAGCCCACAGCTGTAAAAAATTTTAACCTTCCCTAAATGCCGGAAAAAAGAGCTGTCTCTGCTAAATTTACGACTCCCACAAATCAATTAAAATTTGCTTTTGGATAGAGAGCTGGCCTGTCTCTTCTTGTCCCCTTTATACAAAATGACATGCTTCAGACTATGAAAAGCCTTTTAAACAACACTGTGGTCTGTCAGGGAAAACGACCTATTCTTTCTAACCATGGGAGCTGTTGTGTGTGTGAGTCTTGTCTCTTGACAGTATTTAGAATACACAGAAAGATACAAGGAGGATGAAAGGCTCGTGTGGACACTGATTTCAAGTTATCGTCGAAAAAACCAGAGCGCTAGTAAACACCGGAGTGCTGGGTGGCCTTGTGAAAGTTTAAACAAAAAAGGGAGACACACTCGAATATTCCTCGCTCCTCAGAGCACAGCAGGGAAACTGGAGCCTGGACATATTTGTCCACAACAAGCTGTCGCAAACAAGCAGTGTATGCTGCAATACGTCACACGTCATGGAAGGAAACGGCAACAATCTCTTCTGCCTTGTAAACACAAGATGTGCTGAAACAGTGAAAAGGGGTTAAAATCATGTCAAATCCTCAGGAAATTAAAGCCTCACCAAACATTCACAATTCACGAACGTAAAACTTTCCTCATCGACAAATAGGACTTTTTATGTAAACAGCAAAACCAGTCAGCCATTCCTCGATGCACTGCTGAATTCCCAAGTCTGGTTGCTCAGACGCTACTAGTACATTTTCATTTTCTAACGGAAGCTTTGACAGTTTTAGTTGCAATTCAAATCACAAGGATTTTATTAATGTGCTAATAATACTATTACACCTTTCTGTATTCTTTCTAAAGCAACAACTCAATCACTGGGTACAACCTCTGGGAACTCCAGAAGGAGCATTTTATAGACAGTCATAAAGCTTTAACTCCATGTTTTCCAATGTGAGAAAGCCTATAGGATCAAGGCGCAAGCTCAATTTCTGGTCTTGTTAAATTCAAGCCTAACAGCTGCTAGAACATAATGGAGAACTTGTGGATAGCTGCTGTAGCGTAAGTGATTACTAGTTTCAAAACAAGTGAAAACTTGTTTCGTAGATATTCCACAACATGAACATTTAAATGGATAAAAAGAAAAAAAAAAGTATGATCAGGCATACTTGAACTGATCTAAAAGTATGTCATCATTCTTGGCTAAATGATGCGCAGTAATTGGAAAACAATCAACTTGGTGGCAACTCCACTAACTTCATTTTTCATTTGGCCAAATCACAGCACGCCATATAATGTTTTATTCCATACTTCATTTACACATCAGAGGGTCAATCACCACATTACCTCGACCTAATGGTTGTTTGCTCTAGTCAGGAGTTTAGTTTGGTTTAATTTGTCATATATTGTGTGTGTATATATATATATATATATATATATATATACAGAGACATCTGGGCTAGCTCAATAGAAGGAAGCTTTTAAAAAGTAAGAAAATGAAAACTCTGGGACAAGTTAAGGAACACTGCCAGCAAGGTTGAAACTGTGTACAAAACAGATTTCTGTTACTAGCCAAACTAAAAGCACCAAAATAAACATTTTATATATCGGTAATAATGAGATGTATTTGTAAAGGATACGTAATTTTTTTAATAAATGATATCTGCCAAGGTGAACTAATTTCAATTTATATTCACATCAGCCAACAGAATGGTAGAAATTTGCCCAAGACATAACACCATTTAAGGACATCTTTTGAAAAGTCTTATGCTCCAAAATTTTGCCCGGAAGTCAATGTTTTCTGCCCTAAATGCAAACATCAGAAACCTACATCAGTATTAAAAACCTGGAACCATTACAATGGGCAATTCTTGCTAACTGGCAGACGTTCATTCATTATCAGAAGATATATTTACTTAAAGCAGCACAGGGGTCCAGATGTCATTTTGACAGGACCAGAAGATGAATGTGCATCTTGATCTTTTCTCACCCTAATCCTCACTATTCCTCAAGAAACAGAGCAGTGTTCTGGTCAAACCGCCACAGAAGAACATCCATCGTCTTTTTATCAGGTAAGTCATCCTAAGGTATTATAGTGCCAACATGAAGGCACGCATTTACGCCACAGGACCCACAACACATGATCAAGCAAAGGTTTGCATTTTTATACTGTAATCACAAGTTTAAATACATTTTACAAAATTTTAATTTAGCTAAGAAGATTTACTTAAGACCTCACAAATAGTGCATACTCAGATTCTTCCTGTTGAATCATCACACTAAAGCACTGATATTGCTCCAACCCGACACTGGATTTCAAGTTATGCTAGCTTCTTAGTTTAACTCCCTTAACAGATGTAGTGTTTCATGTCTGGCGCCTGTTTTTTTTTTTTTTTTTTTTTCTGGTGCCAAACAATTTCATAACTCAGGATAATTTTGTTCAAGTCGAGCTGCTCACTGCTATCTGAAACTAGTCGTCTGCAGACTTCTCTCCATGGGGCAGCAACACTGGCGACACTGAGATTAATACATACATGAGGTTCATGAGCATGAGATGCAATGGCTCTGTTTGTAGTCAGAAGGAGTCAGGTGACAAAAAGGAAAGTAGATAATGGATGGTTGCCAATTCTATATCCCAGTACTGGGCTAGCATCCTACAAGGCTTATGCTGTATTAGGGTCGGGTACGTTGTGACATTTTTAATACAGTTCATTCTTTGGAACATTTAAATGTATTATAGGTTGAAATGGACAAAGGTGAAGGTAGGAAATCAGTGTAGTCAAGAATGACATTTCTAAACAGGACGAAAGGTTGAACAACAGTGCCCCCAAGAGAGTATCCAACAGCCTGGTTCAGTGCACTGCTTCAATAGTGACATTTCCATCATGACCTTACAGTCACATTCTCAGTTCAGTTTGTCACTGAATGTTCATTCCTCCTTAATTTCAGGGCGAATAAATTCACATCTAAATATCTGTCAGGCCTCCGTTATACATGTAATTATTTTGTGTGAAAATAGAGAAACACACAATGCGGTGGAGGGTTTTTTTTTTTTTTTTGGGGGGGGGGGGGTGTATATTTGTGGGGCTTAAAAAAAAGTGATCATTTCAAAGACTCATAATTTAGCCTCCTGTTTGTAAGTGACACCAGAGCCCAAGTGCATTATTGTCAAACATGAAGGCGGAGGCTGTCAACAATGTGTCCATTAAAACAGAGCAGATCTAACAATGGCGCATTGTATCCCAGCCCTCTTTTTCCGGAAGGAAGTGGAGCAGCGAGAGGAAACCCGAGGCGCCATATATTAAAATAATAAGCATGCATAAGGTCATTTCTCAATGTTTGACATCACATGCGAACATTCTAGTTAGTACAAGAAAATATATACGAATATTATAATAGTTCGTCACCTCTGACGTTTTCTCAGAAGTGTTACCCAAAGCGTTGGGTGTGAAAAAAGTTTTTTTTTTTTTTTTTTTTTAAATATTTAACCTAGCTACTTTGCAGGTTGGTTAATTAACTATTTAAAATTCTTAGTTTTTTGGTATTTAATCAAGGTGTCAATGCTTTGTACAACTGGTACCCATGAAATACAGTGCATGTCTAATCACCCGGGACACTTAGACATCTGTAAATAATACCGCACATGATATTTACTTCAATGTGAATGCTAGTTAAGCTGGATTTGAGTACATAATTTTTATTCAAAACTGAAAACTGGTAAATATATTTACAAATATAAAATATCAAAATATTTACAGATTATAAATCTGAACATACACGTATGTGAGAAATGTCGATCACTTTCTGTCACTTTCACACACACACACACACACACACACTTTTATTATCTCCAAGATGACACTGTGACCATGTTGCCAAAAACATTCTCATCAAACTCCACTTGTTCAAACTATTCTCTCACCTGCTCCCATCATATCGCGCCCTCCCTCTGTCTTTCTGGTGATAAATCCCCTGTGGTTTTGTACAGGAGCCTGGCCCTGTCTGCTCCTAATGGACCTTCTGTCTGACCGCCCATCCGTTGCCCCTCTCTACACTCGACACTACCTCTGGATCCCAGGCCAAGCTTGTGTGTACGTGAGGACTACTCAGGCTTAAGTGCACCTAAGAGCACCCTCTTGAAGCGTGCAAGCCAGACAGCGATGGTGTTTAAGAAGCGGTCTGTCTGCACCGCAGCCTGTGGTGAACTCATGAGTGTCTATGCCATGTATGCTTTTTCCGTGACTTACACGCTTGCCTTGAGGAATTCATCAAGGTCTGTTAAAGTCTTTAAGTTAGTCCCAGAGTCTGTGTGTATGTAATATCAATTTTGATATTCGACCACCCCATCAATTGCATAAAACATTAGCCTAAGTGTAGTGTTTCGCTACTTCGTGGCCTTCATTCAAATCCTGTTAAGCACTGTGCATAAAGCAATTTCAGCACAACACATTCAACTCTACAAACAAGCTTTTTTTCTTTCTTACAGCACTCTCTGTTGAGTTGCTTCTTAAAAGCCTTTCTGTAACCAAGCCCAGACATGAGACCCTCAACATGACCAGGTGATAAATCTATCTGTAATGGCATTACACTAGCTGCATCTAATAGGATCCAGCCTGAAAACAACCGCCAAAAATCCAGCAGCCTTCCAGTTATATACATTAGTTTCAGCTTAGGATGGAAAAGAAGTTGTTTAACCCAACCAGAAGCCTCTATTCTGATCGATGGCGAGAATGCGGGCCTGTCGAGCATCCCAAGCTTTCTTAAAAAAGAAATTAGCGCAGGCCCATGTCTTAGAAATAATCCTATTATATACGAGACTAGCGGCTCTCTCCGGTCTCAATAAGGGGTCAGGGCCTTAGTAACCCTGCACTTTAGTGGGACAATGGACTACTGAATAACACAATGAGTGTTGCGCTGTCCTAATGCAACAGCTCACACAAGAGCCTTTTGTTCAGTGGACAACGAAATGCACTTTTCTGGCAATCGTTCGGCTTTGGTTTTAGACACAAAGTTAGATGATCCTTGAGGGAAATGTCAACGTGTCGTTTGTTTTTGTCCTGGATCTTACATTTTCCACTGATTTCAGGCCTCGTATCTCCACAGAGCAATGAGGTATGCAAGGAGGAATGTGAGGGGTTTTTTTTTCACCGTCACAAGACAAATTACAGATAGCCCAGAAGAACCAGACCAGGCAAGACGGCCATATTTTTACCTGAGAATATTTTATCTGAGAATCAGAACAGTCACGTTCTCATCCAAACCTAGCGAATAGAGGGAAATACAAGAATACAGTATGAGACAATAGCAAATCAGCAGTAAAAGCCATCTTTGTTACATATAAGCACATTTTGGCAAGAACTGAAACATTAATAAATGATTGTACAGTAGCACAAGTGTCTGAAAATACACCTTGTTTCTATTTGATTGTTCGGATGAGGAGACAGTACTCAGACAAGATGCTAAAGTCAATTCTTGACTAGCCAGTCCCTGTCTCTCGGTCTAATTTCCACTGTTCTGATTAGCAATAAAACCCATCTAACTGTGGTGATTGGAATGCCCATTAGGGGTTGATCAATCAAACCAAATGCTTTGCTTAATAATTGATGACAGGCAATTTACACGCAGTCTGTGTGGAAGGTCTTGTGTGATTTTCAGGCACCATCAGTGGCCACTGCAATTAACATGAGCTCTTTCTCTAAAACGGCGATAGTGGTGGGTGAGGAGCGTGTAGCCCAATTCCTTCTTCCTTTTCAGGCTCTCGGCTTAGAAATCTGACCTTTGGATTAATGTATGCATACAGCATGAACTACTGTGCTTTGAACTGCGTTTTATAGCGCAAACAAAGTTGCCCCCTGGCACCACCTACATCAGCACCACTTAAGCTACAGTAGAAACAATGAATCTTTGTTTGCTGTTGTCAATGGACTGCTGTTCCTCACCCGGATAAAGAGCAGACAAGCATTAGAAATCTCTCTCTCTCTGTCTCTATACTGACAATCTTAGACTCAGACCCAGGCACAGGCTCAGGGGCATTGTTATAAATTACGATGGCCGCAGACGACCAGTCTGTGCGGTGAGTCTGTCTCTAACCTCATTTTCCCCTCCAACCTCTTGACGCTTGGCCCTTTGATGTACGTCGCCATTATGCCTAATGGCCCTCATCTCACACTGGCTGTTGGGGCTTCATTAGGAGCTGATCAGGTGCCTGGGAGAACAGACATGTCCTTGATAAATCAATGCCAAAGCCGGAGTTGTCTGTAGAGGGAATGGAACCATATGGGACTCTGATAATTCATCAGTAGAATAACGTGCATGAATCCTAGTTGATGGCGTGTACATAGTTGATACGTACACTGGCAGGTCGTCACTTGTAACTTTATAAAGACTGCTTGGAAATGTCAGAATGTAGTGGCAAAATCTTTCCTTTTAAATGCTTCGCGTGCCTTTCAGTCCCAGAATCGACTTCTAATTTTCAGGAGAATTCATTTGGGTGAGCGACAGTCAAGAAAGAACCAGTCCATTAGCCGAACTAAATCCTTCACTATTGAGTTGTCAAATTGATGTCTGTCGTCTTGATCTACCACAATGACACAGACCTACCAAGCCTAATACAGATATGAAAGAGACACACCACTTTCTTTGATTGGATAAGCACCAGCCACTACGTTTCCTTTTTGGGTGAGGGGGGAATGGCTTTAGGATTTCCTCCCAGTGTGTCCTGGGGACAATTAGCGTACCGGTCAGCAAAACTAAGTGTGTCCATCTAAACCAATTACCCGACCTTAGTGGAGGCAACGCTAGCCGGTGGTGGGGTGAATGGCTCCTATACTGATTAACCGGCAGACACATTGACCCTTGGTGCCCTTTGAACTCCCTAAGGGGTAAACCACTGTCATAAGCGATAAATCCAGCCCTTGCTCCACTTCAGGTTAGTAAAAAACATCAGAATAAGCAATATCCCATAAGACACAAGGTGAGCATGAATAATAACACGGCTCCTGCTCTGCTGATCGTTATTGTGGCTGTTTATGTTATGGCTGGATAAGAGGATGATGCGATATGGAATCCCCAAAAAAGTACTAATCATGATGCGATTAGGAGTTCAGAGAAAGGCTTCTGGATGTGCCTTCGTCTTGAAAATTCAGGGACTTCAATATTGATGTGATTAGTCTCTGAGACTCATTTAATGACTTGGAGGCTTCCTCCAAATAATGTGCAAAGTATAAAAAGGCACCACAGAGAATTCTAGTCCATTAGTGATCTTTGATCTTCAAAATTATGTATTTTGAAACAAAACAATAGCACTGCCTAATCCGTATTGAAGTATAATGTGGTATTTAACAGTCAACAATGTTCTGCACTGTGAGCAAATCACTGTGATGTTTATTGTGGCTTCTATTGGTTGTAATTATCATTTGAGTTGTTTTTTTTTTTAAATTTTTTTTAGGAATTTAGACTAATAGAAAATATGTAAAAAAAAAAAAAAAAAAATTATAGCGATTTTTAACATGATAATAATACAGATGCACTTGCAGTCCCAAAAACATCTGGAACGTTTAAAATATCTCTGGTTTCAAGACACAACAAGAAAAGGACTTTTCTTAGGAGAGAAAAACCTATCCTGTTGACATGATGTTTAGCTTTCTGTCTCCTAAAATACTTCATGCACATTCCAATATTTTTATATTTCAAAAAGGTTTTAACATCTGTTAACCACTGTCCAAAATGTTATCCTGTCTAACTCCTTCTCCCTGTATAGAATACACACACATACCCTCATTGTGTTTAATTCAATAACAAGCTCAAGCCCCTTATTCAGGCCTTCTGTAACCAAATCAGAGGGACAGCAGGATCCATTAATACCCAGAGGAATGAGAAGGCTCTCCCCTCCTAGTCTGTCATACAGAAATCACATTTTGCCATTTTCCTCCAGCCTTTGATAGATCCCTTTGCTCCGGGCACCATTACGCATGTCACATTGTAACAGAATTTCCACAAGCTGAAGCACAGGTTAGAATTAGGAGCCATTATCCTGAATCATATTTGAAAATGTCAGGGCTCCACAAAGTGGGAGGTGTGCCCTAGCTCTGCCTTCGGACCCTGTATGACATCCCAGGCACTGATTGCATTATATTAATGTATCAATTACACTGAATGTGATTGCCCTTTGACTGGGGATCAAAGCTGAGGGTCTTGAGCAAGCAGCTCATCAGATTAGACAGAGCAACAGATTCATGTCTAAAATAATCAGTCACGGGTGCGTGGAGGGTCATACACTGTCTGTTCAGAAACTTCAGTCCTTACATGTTGATCCGACACCCATGTTGTTTCAGTTGCTGTTTTGTAGCAGCATTTTAAAACCACGTTTTGATTTATTTTTCTTCAAATTGTTTCAGCTCACCTGGGAAGTACGCTGTTCATGAAGTATGACGAAATTCAGCCCGACCGGCCTATTTTTCTCAGCAAAAAGGCTGATAACACAACAACAGTGACACAGTCACCGCACTGAACCAACGTTGTTCAAAAAAAGGAAAAGAAAACGCAAACGTGAGCCACTTGTCAGAGCAAAACAATAATACAAACAAAAAAATTCAAGAGTGAACACTCAGGGAGGTGGCTAAATAGCTCAAGTTAGCTAGCAACAAAAAAGTATGAAGCCTATTAGTCATTATTAGAAAAGACCAGGTTGCTCAGAAACAGACGTTTCAGAAGTTTTGACTCATGCAGTGCAGGGAAGAAGACGGACAAGGAAGATGTCAAAGAAATGCTAACTAAATCCCTCAGCAGCAATTCCAGTTCATCCTTCACCACCAGTAGGAAATACAGTTTTGGCACAGGTTTGCAGGCAAAGAACATTCCTAAGGCTCACTTTCAAACACAAGATAATGTATGGCAAATACTGCAAAGGTAGAAGCTAGACATATATAAAATATACACAATTATTACAGAAATAGCTGTTTAAAATGTTTATAAATGTTTCCCATGGTGTAGCATCTCCTCTTCTTTCCAAAACAGTTTGAAGACGTCTGGACATCGAGGTTATGAGTTTCAGGAGTTTTGGTGTTGTTCGTTTTGGGAATATGGTCCCATTCTTGCCTGATATAGGCTTCAAGCTGCTGAAGAGTTTGTGGTCGTCTTTGATGTATTTTTCTGTTTATGATGTTCTCTATAGGTGAAAGATCTGGACTGCAGGCAGCCAATTCAGCACCCGGACTGTTGTAATGCTGCAGTGTGTGGTTTTGCATTGTCCTGCTGAAATACACAAGGCCTTCCCTGAAATAGACGT
>JAQLOM010000017.1:11984117-11994148 GCA_030068315.1 Chrysichthys thysi
TGTCTTCTTCTGTGCATTGATCTGTTGCGTCTTTCACGTTTTAGCGCCCCCTGATGACAGTTAGCGAAGAAAAATCTTTAGATAAGCCGCATCGGTGTATAAACCGCAGGGTTCAAGCGTGGGAAAAAAGTAGCGGCTTATAGTCTGGAAATTACAGTATTTGACATCTGGCTAGTGTTTTTATTCATTCCTGTTTCCCGTATACCTGCGTGTTCCTGATTCCTAAAAAGTCGCCTATCGTTGCAAATGCCACATTGAGATGATTGTGTAATTAAGGAAACTTGAAGCTAGCTGTTTTATATTTAACACATAAGTAGAGAACGTAACTGTTTAACATATTTCTGTTCACTGCTATAACTAGAATAGCATTTAGAATGTTTTTATTTATGTAAAGCGTTACATATTAATATAATTATCCTAAGATAATTCATTACAGTGGACCCTCGGCTCGCGAACACGTCGGATGGCGAACAAATCGACGTACGAACTAAATTCCCAAACAGGTTTTGTACCGACCGAGGAACAAAGCCTCAACTGATGTACAGACAGCCAACCCAGGTTTCGCGCCACAAGCCTTAAGTTCCAGTCAAGCACTCGTGGTGTGAATGCATTTTTTCACTGAGAGTAAGAAGCTTACCTTTATAACAGCTGAAATAAAGAAAGAAATAATCGCAGAAAATAAGAACCGCCACCATATCCCTCCGCCACCATCCACCTACACCAGCACCTACGTCTCCACCGCAAAGGTACCGTGCACTAAAATCATCTGTTTAATTCTATTAGGGTTATTTTTCTATAATTAAGGTGATTTTTAATTTTATTCTATGTTTTATTGCCACACATAAACCCATAATACACTTTAAAAACATGTTTTGAGGGCTGAAACACATTCATTATATTTACATTCATTTCAGTGAGAAAAACTGATTTGGGTCGCGAACAGAGTCTCGGAACAAATCAAGTTTGTGAGTTGAGGTCCCACTGTATTATGATGCTTTTCATATTGAATCTTATTTGTGACACAGTGTCCCGTGTATATTAGCCCAAATAACATGGTCATTATTAAGATTCTCGGTTCGGTGTCTGTTGGGTTAAATAATCATAATCCTAGCATTTCAAGCTTCCGCCATGATGAGATGCAGAATAATAAGAGATCATTCCTCTGTCTGTCTCTCCTTCTCCTGAATTCTGTCGGTAGGCATGATGATCAGGCCTACAGGTAACGAACTGGAGATAATCTACACCCTGGAGAATACCGAGAGCTGGGACTCACACGTGCAGGCCCTAAACAGCTTTCTCTCCAGTAAGTATGTGACATATTGCTGCTGAGTTGATCATTCTGCCACCTGTTCACAAGGGCAAAGAGGCAGTGAGACAAAAACCAGCATTTTTTTTCTTCTGTTGGGTAACCAATGTGGCACCAGGGCCAAAAACATTACGCCACATTTAAATCCATACCTTGCTTATTGGGTCACCATGTTGGACTAATATCAATCAAAGTTGGGCTTGAACTCCATTGACTCAATATTGGATAAGGGTTGTTATGAAAAGTGCTAGTTTGGGATATTGGGTCATTATTTACTATATACTGTAGCTGGCTCTGTATAGGGAGCCACATTGGGGGTACCCCAAGACAACATCTTCTTTTGGGACCAAAAAACAGTGATGAGGCAGGATTTCTATATTGCTGGGGTTGGCTTTTATTTTCTACAGTCGCCGTTCGTTTTGCTGACGTCTGTCAGCCCCACATTGCCACCATGCCACCAGTGTCCTCTTTTTCATAACAAAATAATAAATATTTATAGAATTAAATATTAAAGATTTATCTAAAAGGTTTAGACTGTCTGCTATCCATAGTGGTGTGTAAAATTTGGGCTAAAGGTAGGTAAAAAGGGAAGGTGATTTTTGGTGCACTCTGGGAAATAATATAATGAACTCCTTACGTCATGCATTATATTATAAATAAGAAAGAAATTGAAATATTGACATGATGGGTGTGTCTGTGTTCTCCTAAATTGCTGATTGCTTTATTTGTGCAGTGACCTCAGTTTCAAAAAACGGAGAATGAAATGACTGTGTCAGGAATCTGAGAAATTGAGACAAATCAAAATGGCCGCCACTTAGTTTTCGCCTCTGTCTTTATTCTTCATTTAACTACAACTCTTTAGCTTTCCTTTTTCACACGTCAGAGGAAAATATTTTCAGTGTCTATAAAGTTTTATTATTGCACATTAAAAAGTATTTTCATCATATGGTTTGTTTGGTAGCAATTTGATAGTAGAGTGCCAAATTGCTTTTTTCTTTCATTTATTTAAAGCTGTTTTTTTATTTATTTTTTTTTTTGTTTTGTTTTTTGTTTTTTAGAAAAAAGTCATTCAGAAATGATCATGTGAAAGCTGCAATCTCATGAAACAGGCTTAATTGTTTGAACGTGTTAGGAACAATGTGAAAATGAACTTCAAAACCTTCTCAAAAACAATTCGATACAACCTGCCTTCTAGGCTGTCTAACTAGTTTGTTTAGCTAATGTTTGTAATGAATAAATGGTTAGATTGTGTGGTGATAGGGTTGGCTGCTGTAATACTATAAATACTTTAAAAAAACTTGAAACTGTCACCAAACTATTTCATTAACAGTTATCTACATGGTTTAACTGTGTATTAACGTTATCATCAGTATAATGTAGTCAGTGCAAGTAAATGCCGAAAATCATTTTTGGACTTATGTGAAGATAAAAGTGAAGATCAAGAATACTTTAACTTCTACTATGTACATGTATTAAGATTTAAAATGTGTTAATTATCCCCGTCCATATTTTCAGAAGTAATGGCTCCCCATTTGGCCACTAACTGCTCTTATGCTGTGCCTTTGCAGTCTACAATGACTCAGTTCAGGAGCAGAATAACGTGGCTTGTACGCCAGACCAGTTCTTCATCCAAGAGGACAGTGACAGCGTGAAGAACAACCCTAAGCGTTCATGCCAGTTCAAGCGCTCTATGCTGGAGAACTGCTCAGGCATCGCTGACCGTTTCTATGGCTATTCCGATGGCAGGCCATGCATCCTCATTAAGCTCAACCGGGTAGGAAATCAAAATCCTGTGAGGAGGAGGAGGGGCGAAATACGATTATGAAATCTCCACATACATATAATCCTGCATCACACCCAAATGTGGTTCTTCCCTAATCTGTTGCTACAAATTGGAAGCACACACATCTTTGGTGAGTTTCCCTTCACTGGAACTAAGAGGTCCAAATCTGTTCCAGCATTCTAAGCTTAGCAAGTCTAAGCTCTATGAAGAGCTTGAGTGTCCTACACAGAGACCTGACCTCAAGCCTACTGAACACCTTTGGGATGACCTGGAATGCTGACTGACCCCAAACCCCCACCCAGACCTCCTCACCCAATATCAGTGCCTGACCTCACTAATGCTTTTCCAGCTGAATGAACATGAATCCTCCAAAATCTAGGGGAAATGCTGGAAGTATGGCAGCAACAATAGCCAAATCACCTCCATACCACTGTATCGGTGTAATTTAATCAAAAGTAGTAGAGTAAATCACATGACCTATCCCAACAAACGCACATGATAATGCTGTCACACCTTCCTATATTACAGAAACATGCAATATTAATATTTGGCATGGCTGGTAGAGGGGGGAAAAAAGCATGGTACTTGCAATGTAATATGACCGGCATATGCCTAGGCTACACGATGAGTCAGAGATAAGGAGGCTTAGTGTTGAATGCAATTAATATTTAAACTCCCGTGCAAAAAACCCAAGCAGAAACCAAAAAAAAACTTGTTCATTGGCTAATACGGATGTCGGTCATTCGACAAGACAGACATGGCATGTAGAAATAGTTTGTTTGTTTTTTTTTAATGATGTTTATTTTGACCTCCTCAACAGTTTCAACATATTAAAGGCCAAGTGTAAGGTTAAACAAACAAATAATTAACCATGGAGAGTTTGGTCGGGGTACGTACCACAAACTACTAAGTGGCATTCTTTCAAATATTGCAGTAAGTCCATTTTCTCCACTCTTCTGGGAAGGCTTTCCACTGTATTTTGAAGCATTGCAGTGGAGATTTGTTTTCACTGAGCTACAAGAGCATGAGAGAGGTTAGGCGCTGATGTTTTGGTGAGGAGGTCTGAAATGCAACTGGTGTTCCAGTTCATCCCCAAGAAGTTCAATTCAATTCAATTCAATGTATTTGTATAGTTCTTTTAACAACAGAACATTGTCGCAAAGCAGCTTTACAATACATAATGTCCAATTAAAGACTTATTCATCAATAAACATATCTATAAGTGCATATATAAATATATAGATATATGCCTATCCCTGATGAGCAAGGATGTCCACATCTGGCACCTCTAGCTCCAGCAGCGCCACATCACGATCATAACAGCTCTCAGATATTGTTCTTTTTCTTTTTTCTTTTTGTTCTTTTGTTCAGTGGGGTTGAGGTCAGGGCTGTGTGTAGGACACTCGAGTTTTTCCACTCCAACCTTGGCACATCATGGAGTCTTTATGGAGCTCGCTTCGTGCACAAGGGCATTGCCATTCTGGAGCATGTTTGGGCCTCTTAGTTCCAGTGAAGGGAAATTGTAATGCTCCAGCATACAGTGACATCCTAAGCAATTGTGTGCTTCCAATTTGAGGCATCATTTTGAAGGAAGGACCACATCCTGGTGTCATGATGAGGTGTCCACAGTCTTTTGGCTATATGTATTGGCTGTATTTGTGCATTTTTGTCACAAATGGTCCGTTGATTTGCAGTTAAATGTGTCTCTTGGAAATCTAGACACCTAGATGGAGCACATGATAATATAATTATTCACTACATGGTTTAGTAATGATACATGTGGAAAGAGGCCTGCTTATCATCCATTATTCACCAGAGCTGGTTTAGTTTTCTCATGTGACTCACCTTCACTTTTGGTTGACTCTCTCTCTCTCTCTCTCTCTCTCTGTTTCTCAGGTGATCGGTATGATGCCAGGGAAGGGTGGCCTGCCTCCGTCTGTTAGTTGTAGTCCCAAGGTAATCCATCTCTCTCTTTTGTTCATGCCCCCCCCCCCAGGCTTCTTTTTGTTTCTTTCAGCAATCAGGATCTATTTCCTATTAAAGTTTCATTAACCCTGTTCACACAGCAGACTAAATGGTAGATTAGCTGATCGTAAAATTTGAAAAAAAGTTTTCTTTAGCTCAGAATCAACCAATGCCCAAGTCAATCTCGTATGGCGTAATTCCCAGCAGAATTAAACAGAATCTACGGGCCATATATTTATATTTGTAATGCAAAGCCAGATGGAAGCAACCGGAGAGAATTTGACGGATCCTTTCAGGACGGCGTGCTGCACGGGGTTAGGACTGATTGTAATCGGGTTTACAGTTTCACTACTGGACAGGTACACCATGGACATTAAGTCCAAAGGTATTAAGTTTATTTTGACTCTCCGAGTCTGGCTGTACTGTAAAACTCTTTGCTTAGCGGGAAAGTTGGGCAGGATGATAGAAGCATAATATTGATATGATTTTGGAATAGCAGTCACGTCATATCAAAACTACAGTAACGACAAAGTGCGAGCTGCTTAAGGATTAAAATACTTGCTCTTATAAGAATATAATCAAAAATGGGATCTTGTGTTTCTGCTTAAAAAGGTCGTATTGTTATATTTTTTATATAGATACGTCTTAACAGTCATTCCCATGCCCGCATTTTTATCTTCTATGTGCTGAAGTTTATATGACAAAAAAAATGCAGTTTGTCATTCTTCACTGAATATTTATTATTTATTTGCCATCAGTGCATGGAATCATACTGCCGTCCCTATTGTCATTTGAAGCACATACATTTGCTGCGAGTTTAAATGGAAGCGTTTCCATTTGCTTTTCCAGTGGTGCGACATCTATTTAGTATTAGGAAGTAGCTGCAGGATACTTCCTTCGTAATATTTCCAAAACATGGTTTCGTTTCAGTTTTTTAGCTTGCGTTCACTTTATTTCCTTTCCCGAGATCCTTATTACCTTAGTGACTGATTATTTTTTTTGTTGTTGTCGTTTTTTCCACCCACTCTCTTTTCTTAATCTGTCAACGTAAATTATTTCCTGTTTCCTTTTTTTTTTTTTTTTTTTTTTTTTTTTTTTACCTTTTTACCCCTGGACCACATTTGTTCATGCATTTTCTTCTTGTTTCCCTCTTTAAGAAATACAAAATCGACCAAGACGAATGGGTAAGGACGATAGAGATAAATAGACCAAAAGTAGCATGAAAAAAAATTAGACGTAATTGATCTCGATTAGAAGCGGACGTAGTGATTTTTTTTTTTTTTTTTTTTTTTTTTTTTTTTTAGAAATAGACGTAGAATTAGTACATTTCAGAACGGAATTGAATTTACGGTGTAAACTAGTGGGTTAAATGTTTTAAACAAAGTTTATGGAGGAATTTCTGCTCTGTGTCTGATCGGTGCGGTCGTTTCGTATTAGCGGCTACTACAGTCAGAGTAAACACAAGACATCTCCTGAAACCTGGAACAAGAACGTGCAGGGTTAGCATAATTGTGTTTTTTCCAGTTCAACACAAAGGTGAAAAACACTTAGCGTTAAACCTATAGAAGGATGGATGAGGTTACATTTCACCAGATGTGAATTGCACAGTGAATGAACAGGCGGTGCTCTTATTTCTTCTGGTCTTTTTTTTTTTCTTGAATTGAAACCAATTCAAATTTGATGGACTCTCCTTTCCTATCAACTCTCTGTCGTTCTCTTTCTGTCCGTCGCTTAACCTCTTGCTCTAGGCGGATGACTCAGACAAGATGGGGGAAGTGGCGTACTTTCCTCCCAATGGCACCTTCAACCTCATGTACTTCCCGTACTACGGCAAGAAGGCACAGGTACATCCCAACACGGAAAAATTAGGCTATAAGCAAGTACGGAAAGCACAAAACAACAACATGTAGCGATCTGTAGCTGTTTGTAGCTACGGTTACTGTTATAGAACATGTGTTTCTGAAACGTTAGCTCCAATTATCACTTGTATGATAGGGGATATGAAGAGTCGTTCCTACACTTTGTCCTGAAGTTAATATTGGACAGAATATAAAGCATGAGGAAGTACTGATACTGGAGACTCCTTCTCCTTCCAAATTGTCATGTGGTGCATCACAGCCCCTATTGGCCATGACCAATGTGTGGCATATTCTCGTTCCCCTGTCAATCACTGCAAGACTTGCCAATCATGGGCGTTTGTGTGCTCATGTATGTGGAAGAGGGTAGATAGCACTTTTCTCTGAGCGACTCATTGAACTAATCAGCCTCTTCACGGCGGTCACGGTAAAGTAACCATCACTCTCCAACGCAGGTGAACTACTCGCAGCCGCTGGTGGCCGTCAAGTTCCTGAACATAACCCCGAACGCCGAAGTGAACGTGGAGTGTAAGATCGTCGCCAGCAACATCCAGACTAACAGCGACCGTGACAAGTTCGCCGGCCGCGTCTCATTCAAGCTGAAGATCAACACGAGTAAATAATCCGCAGGAAGTCGGCGCCATCGTTATAAGCTCTCTTGTGTATACACATTCACATGTGCTCCACGCGCCCATACACTCTGTCGTACCATATACAGGATGCACAACATTCTCGAATGATCTAAGGCATACCGAAGTCATCAGAAACAAGCTGAATTTGTGTATGTGTGTGCGTATACACTGAGAGTTTCCAAGTATTACCTATTTTATCCGAACATGAGAATTCTATTTATACTGCATGACTATAATGTAAAAGCAACATTTTATGATGGAAAGCAGTGAGGATGTGATGAAAAGATGGCAAGGTTGAGATCGCCCAGATCATGTGACTCAAAATGGAGGCAAAATAACATATATATATATATATATATATATATATACACACCGATATCAAGAGTGTGTTAAAAAAAATACACGTGCAGTTTTCTTGCTAACACCTTTCTTCTGCATGTGGGTGTGTGTGTGTGTGTGTGTTTGAATTCTCTCCTGCGCTTACACACTAACGCTACGCATATTTCCTAAACTACAACTTGTACAAAAGTATACATATATATGTATCCTTCCACCCAGAAAGTTCTCAAATATCAATAAATGCAACGTCGTGACGTAAGTAGGCTAACGGTCCAATTTTCTATATTTAAAAATGGCCGACACAGCTGTACGCTAGCTACATTTTCCACCGGATTTACTCCCGCATTGGAAAATACTCGTCTCTGGTTGGCCAACAGGTGCAAAGCACCGTCCACTGAAGCGTCTCACGCGTCACTGTATCGTTCATTTATCGGCTGCTCATAATGTTTGTATTTACGTGTTAGAAATATAACCAGACCACAACATTAGGCTAAAATCATAACATCTATGGCACTATTGTGTCTAAAAGGATGGGGGAAAAAACACACGGCACGTTTTCTGAATTACGCTCTTGTTTTATCATCACTGCTGACGTCACGCACACGTTCTCCAATCAACATGCCTCATTTACATGAGGTGTAGCTTTTTATGCTTTATATATATATATATATATATATATATATATAAAGTATACATAAGAAATATATTATAGTTTTGCATGTATAATAATGTATTTCATGTAGTTTAAAAAAGGGAGATTGTTTGTATTGATTTGCACTTGGTCTAGTTTGACTGACGACTGACAATGATGATCCGTGTGTGTGTGCGTGTGTGTGTGCGTGTGTGTGCATTTCTTTCCTTTATCCTCATTTCTGTTCAAATGGCATATATTTGTGAAGTATCTTAGGGCTATTTTCCTTTTGTTTTTCCATAAATAAGAAATCAGTCTGCGCGTAAAACAAAAAACAGCTTCGCTCTTTTCCAACGTTCTTCAATAATAAATGTTTTTTTTCTCTGTAGACTCACCTGGGCTGGGACAAATCTATCTATTTTGTCTCACTCCCTTTTTGCTGTTTGATTAAGGGTCTCTCTCTCTCTCTCTCTCTCTCTCTCTCTCTCTCTCTCTCTCCGTCTCTCCGTCTCTCCGTCTCTCCGTCCTCCAGCAGAGAATATGTGTGCTGTCTCTGTACCTGCATAATCTTTTAATCTGATTGGATAATCCGGGACAGAGCGGGCATGTCATCGCTCCATCCCATCCCTCTTTTTTTCTTTTCTTTTTTCTTCATATCAAATTCTCTTTTCTCTTTTTCTTTTGGATTTTCTTGGTCAACCTCTTTCTTTCTTTCTTTCTTCATTTCTTGATGTCTGCTATTTCCTTTCATTCTGGATTTATGAACTTTTTGATCTCTCATACGAACATCATTATTGTTTTCAGTGTGTGTGGGTGTGTGTGATATCAAAGCGCTGCTCAGCACCTTACTTCTATTTTTTTCCTTTTGTTCCCACCTTGCCATTCTCTCGCCTGTTTTTCTGCCCATGATATTTTTTTTTTGCTTTATATATTCTCTCTCTCTCTCTCTCTCTCTCTCTTTCTCTCTCTCTGATGCATATTTGATACTGCAGCGGATAGCTGATCTTTCAGACCACAGGGGTCCATGTCATAAATATTCATGAGCCATAGGTTTTGTATTGCATATCATTAACTATGTCTGTCACAACCATGTTCTTGTTTTCAATATTATGAGGAAAATATGACAGCTGCATAACAGATTTCTGACACAGATATCGACTTTTCTGATTTTTAACCACAGCACACATATCCACGGAGTTTAAAATAGAAAATAAGATTTAAAAAAAGAGAGAGAGAGAGAGAGAGAGAGAGAGTGATCGGATTTCATGATGAATTTTTTTCTTTCTCATTTGGCAAACTGATTTTTTTCCTCCCTGGGTCGCTGAAGAAACTGTATGGTCAGTGTTAATCGCCGCCATTTCACAGGTAACAGAATATATAACCGTGACAAAGGTGATGCGTTGAAAAAGCAATATAACACGGCGTATTATCTTTCAGATTGCCTTTTTGAGTTGGTCAGAGTGTAGCAATATGAAATGTAGTATATTATAGGCATTATAGATAGATAGATATATTATTC
>JAQLOM010000017.1:12003910-12017935 GCA_030068315.1 Chrysichthys thysi
ACACACACACACACACACACACACACACACACACACACACACACACACACACACACACACACACACACAAGCAAGCAGAAGTGATGCTGTTTGCTCCTATTTGGAAGAAACCCTCACAGAGTCCAGTAAACTAGAACTTTACAAAGTTGTATGGCTTAAGAAAAATAGAAATCACTTCACATGAATGCAGATGTCTACAAGCCTTTACATGTGTGTGTCGTAATCATTTGTCCAGCGGTACTCTTATTATCCTATCAATCAGCCCTTGATAAAATCATGAAATGAATCGTTTGAACTCTCAATAGACACAAAGATTTTAGTCTCACATCTAAGCCGGGAATTAGCTATCATTGATTAGCACCGTTACTTTCTAAGTAAATATTGAGGTCTGTACTAATCGTGGTGTCATTTTAACATGTTTACACTTACAGAGCCATAGAGAGAAAAGACAGATGGTTAAGAAGATGATCGCCAAGGTGGCCCTGCCTCTCACTCCCATAGTGTCCTGCTGTTTCCCTTCTCCTCTACAATATTTTCTTCCATACACACGCGTCCACAGGCCGGTCCATACCGTGGATCACTGTGAACTCTAGATCTTTAGCTTTCCAGAACCAAATATCGAGCTTTTCTTCTGTTCCTATGCCTTTTATCTGGTCTTCTTGTACACTGTGGTTGAAAAGGAGTAAAGCCAGCACCTGGAGATGAAAAAACAAAAACAAAAAAAGGAGCAGTAACTTTTCACGTTATAGCCTCCTGGTTCTGCTCTTTTTACATCTCTTGACAGATTGTAGATTGAAATGTTGTATTTCGCTCTCTCATGTTAGGTTGTTCAGTCTGTGAGTCCATAGATTAGTTATGTGTAACCAATTGCTGCTTATAAGGCAATGTCCTATAGCAACCCTGTTTAGTGTACACGATTACGAATACTATTACCCTGAATGACCTCGTTAAGGTCTCACTGATTCGGCTTGCAGGCCTCGGAGTTTCCTGACACGTCATGAATATCAGAATTCAGTAACCTACGAGGCCGGTTAATATTTATTGCCGTTGTGATACTCGTCTGAGTCGACATGCCCATTGAATTCCAGCAATATGTGCAAAATAAAGGCGAAAAAGAATGACAAGAAAGAATGTTTTTGAAGGATAGTTGGAGCAACAGATGAATCTAGATTTGGTAGGAAAGTGAACTGTTTTTTTTTTTTTCCTGTTTGTTTTTTGAGAAATCTATTCAGTTTGCAAATACTAAAAATGCCCTGGCTCTGCCATGAAGCCACCTTTGGACCTTCATCCTCGACTACTCAGCCCAATGTTTGGATTGCATCTGCTAAGTGGAAAATATCAATAAAGGAACAGATTAGCAACATTCAGAGTCTTCTACTGGACCTTATACTGTATTAGATTAATTTTCTTTACACCTCAGTGCTGTTGAATTATTGATTCTGATTGGACTAATGTAAAGAAAGGATGTTTTCGGGAGGTGGGAGGAACCTGGAGAAGCAAAAACATCCAAATAAACTTCAGGTTTCTGTTATTACCTTCACGAAGACCACTGGACAAGTTGAAAGACACGCCTGTTGATCATCTGATATTTCCTTGGCTACTCTATCCAAGTGTCATTAGATATAACAGGAGTGCGAGATGAATTCCTAACATCTCTGTCTACGGCGCTCTATAAATACTAGTGGAAGAGTAACCAGAAACTCACATCCCGCTTCCCAGTATCACTCTTTGCATATGAGTAGTTTCTGCCCTAGTAAATGACGCCTCTGGCTATTCCCCATTCATGTATATTGATTGAACAGTAAAGAGAGCGATGAGTTCTATAATAGTTTCTCATTATAACATAACTCTTTAATCTGTGTGTTAATATTCAACCTATTTCATTACTTATGAAACCAATCATACTGGTCCTATCTCCCTATGGATCGCTGCCATTAAAAAAAAAAAAAAAAATTTACCCTGAAATGATAAGGTGTTTGTCTTTGATAAAAGTGCAATCACTAGTTCTGAATGAACTCTTGCATATCACAATTGGTATCACATATGGGATTCACTGACGCTCCATTTCTCAACTGCTCTTGTGTTGCTGGACGTTATCTTGCATTAATGTTTCCCTATATTAGATGTAAAGAGGTAAAACGTATGACGTCCTTTAATAATTAAGAAAGCTTATCATTGGCAAATTGCTTTGCTATTAGAGGAAATACACCCTGCCGTGAGTAAAAAAAAAATCTGATTTCACAGGGTCTACAGGACACCATCTCTCTCTCTCTATCTTTCTCACACACACACACACACACACGCACAAACATAAATAAATACACACTCCCTGTGCGACTGACCCTGGCAGTCAAAGTGCTGGTTATTTATATCGTAGTGCGGTAAAATGGACAAGAGTCTTGCCGTCAGCTCTCCGCTCGATCAAATAAATGCTCTGCTGGTTTACAAAGGGATCTGCTCTAACAGGACCTTTTGAAAGCTTTGTCTGGCTTTAGCACTAATGTAAACATGATATTAGTATGGTAGTATTTTAATATCTCATGTGTAATGTCTTCTGTGCTAATCGTATCATTAGCACTATAAGACTCCTGGTATCAGGTGTATTTCATGATTACATTTAGGTACAAACTAAGTAGTAAAAATGATCCAAGATGCATTGTAATGATGGCCCCGATGAAAAGGGGCCAAATGAGGGGTTGACTTTAAGAGCTGTGCCAGGTGTGGGAGCGTAACCCGAGCCAAGCTGAACAACAGCTGAAGTTTAGGAAGGGCAAGGAGCCACTCAGACTAAAGAAGTGCTCTTGGGGGTTTCTTTCTTACAAAGTCTCACTCAGGGGTTTCGTAGGTGGCTATCAACCAAGCATGACGATGGTGGCCTGGTCTATTTGGACTTGTTTGGTTGTGGCTGCGATTGTGAATTCAGCAGTGCAAGGTAGGTGGGGATTTTTGGATATCTGTAGTGCTCTGTCTTCCTCTATGTGTCACTGGCTCTTTCTCTAGATTTCCCTGCTACAACTTTCTCTTCTATCTTTCTGGTCTATCTGTCTGGTCCACTTGGGCCAAAACTTTAAACAACGGGAACAGTTTAACAGCTATATCACATGCTGAACACTTATTGAGCTTGCAGGTATTGTAAATCACTGATGTGCTGGAGAGAGTCCTAGGACGAAAGCGCTGTTTCAGATCATCTCTATTTTAGATCATTTTGGCCCTCCAGCTGTCAGAATAGTATATCCATTGCCAGTGGTTTAGTTTTCATTCTTTGCTATAAGGAATAAATAAGTTGGCTCATGGTGCTAATGGAAAATAATAAGTGGTGAGGTTACCATGTGAAAGTGAACTTTTTTCCAATAGTAGGACGCCGTGCACTATTTTACTGTCTTTATGCCATAGCGGTTTGCCAATGTTATGGATTTTTTATTTATTTTAGAATAAGATATTCATTCATTCTGTCTATTTACAGCTGTAGGCAATGTTTTTTGGGTGTTTTTACGTTATAGAAACGCATTTTAGAGACTAGGAGAGAATCCATATTAAGTTGAAATAAATTCCAAGAAAACAGAGGAGCATACGGTTACAGGAGAACACTAGCATTCGGACAAAAATACCAAATCAGATGTAAAGAAGTCATAATTTGCCATGGAGAATCAAAGGAGAAACAAAACCATGTAATTGTGTATTGGTGATACGTCCAAATTAGCACAGGGCATGCACATTTATTTCAATGGGTTTATCCCACCCACCCCCGAAATGCAGAAGTTTATTTTATTCGTTTATTCATCGTCTTCCGCTTAATCCTGTTCAGGGTCGCGGGGGGAAGCCCGGAGGAAACCCACGCGAACACAGGGAGAACATGCAAACTCCACACAGAAAGGCACCCGTGCCGAACCCGGGGCTCGAACCCAGGACCTTCTCGCTGTGAGACGACAGTGCTAACCACTCAGCCACCGTGCCGCCATGCAGAAGTTTAATAAAATAAAAATAAAATAAAAAAAGATCCAAGAAACTATAAAGCTTCCGTCCAGAGTATGTTCCTGTGCTCCTGCTTCTGGAGACTCCTTATGTAAATGCAAGCTAAACATCTCCTTACAGAAAACTTCAGCAAAAAAAAGTGAAGTGATTTCCATAGCCTTCATAAGTCCCTGCACAAGTTGTGACTATAGACACAATGATGTATTCGAACAAGCTCATGAGAAATATGAGATCTGGAGCTTCAATATTGTCAGATGTAAGAAAATGAATTGACATCTTCTGACCAATCGGAATCCAGTATTCTACAGAGCTGTAGTAGAAATTCAACTTGTTCATGATCTCTCTTTCTTTCTTTTTCTTTCTCCAGTCAGTGGAAATGAAGAGACTCAGCTCATAGCGGATCTGTTTAAGAACTACAGCAAGAACATACGGCCAGCGAAGCACCCAAATGACAAGGTGGAGGTTCAGGTCAAACTCACGCTCACCAATCTCATCTCCCTGGTAACAACCCAAAATCTTTTACCTGTTCTTCATATTAATAGGACCATAACAATAGACTTAATAACTCATAGCATAAGACAGTGTGCTATACATTAACAAGATGGCTGCGTATTAGCAAACCACACATTGCGCAGTAGAAAACGGTATAGTCAGCAGTTCTGGGGTTTTCATCAGCCGTTTTAGCACTGGCTCCAATTCCACAAAAATAAGAGCATTCATCCACTTCAACAATGCTAGTGACAAAGGAAATCTTTTTGACAGTTGATTGACAGGCATTACTGTCCTGATTGGTTAGAAACTGGTGCACATTCTTTACTGTTAACAACAGCTTCTAGAATGGAAGGAAAATTTCATAATTTCATAAAAAAAAAAAAAAAATTCAAAATATTCTCATGGAAGATTGCAGACTCCATCTTTAAGTGTCTAAAAAAATCAAACTGCTATAAACTTTGTCTGGTTTTATTTCATCTACGAGTAAGTCATATCTGTTTTGCTTGACAGAACGAGAAAGAGGAGACGCTGACCACCAACGTATGGATTGAGATTGTGAGTAATCAGGCCAAACATGTCCCAAAATGCTCCCTTGATCTGAGAGTAATTTGATTTAAACACTCACAACACTCAAACGGGAAATCTAACCTCCTCTAGGGTACTACTGTTAATTTACACAGTGTTCGTGTCTTTTCTTACTATAAAAAAACCCCCAAAAGGTGTGTAAAGTTTGTTGTTGGTATGTCATGTTTTTTTTCCATATGTATATAATGTTTACCACAAAGAAATTTGGTCGTAAATGAATAACAGGTTTAACCAGGGTTCATGATGACCAACATTTAGGGTTGGCCGGGTAGATACAGTGTGTATTCCATTAAAGGACTACTGGTTAGCATTGTTTTGTACCTGACACACAGGGCATTCAGAAAGTATTCAGACCCCTTTCAATTTTTCACCATTTGTAATGTTGCAGCCTTATTATAAAATCAATCAAATGATCAATTTTTCCTCATGAATCTACACTCAGTACCCCATAATGACAGCACAAACACAGAATTATAGAATTCTTTGCAAATTTATTAAAAAAGAAAAACTGAAATATCATGTGGACGTAAGTATTCAGACCTTTGCTGTGACACTGACATATTTAACTCGGGTGCCGTCCATTTCTCTCGATCATCTTTGATATCTTTTTTGACTCCAATCTTTGAGGTTTTACACCTTGACTGGAGTCCAGCTGTGTTCAATGAAACTGATTGAAGATGATTTGGAAATATATTTGCAAAACATTCTAGAATTCTGTGTTTGTGCTGTCATTATGGGGTACTGAGTGAAGATTCATGATGAAAAAAATTTATTTGATTGATTTTTAGCATAAGGCTGCACTGCACTGAGCAAGCCATAGTGAAAAATTGAAAGGGGTCTGAATACTTTCTGAATGCACTGTATATCTGGGGCACATGCTTTTTCTATAACCATAAATTCTTTGCTCTGTAAAAAAAAAAAAAGTACCAAGGATACATTCTACAGACCTTCATTTATAACAAAATTTACCTCAAGACTTCATGGATGCATTGCAAAAAAACCGAAAAAATACAAAAAGTAAATAAAGAAGAAAGAAAAAATTTGCATTAGTTTTCGTTGAAAGAATTGAGCAACTGCCCATAGATATCCAATATTCAAAACCTGTTTCTCATCCACTTCTCGATTCTGGGAATCATGTTGAAATTCTTGTACATAGTAATCAAATGTGATAAACAGAGATTGTGTTTTTCCAACGATCCTGGCTCCAGCAATGGGTTGACTATCGCTTGGCATGGAACACTTCGGAGTACTTCGGCATCGGCATCATCCGTGTACCCTGCACCACCGTGTGGCTGCCGGATATAGTACTGGAGAACAAGTAAGACCGGCCTCTGATTCTTCCTATGAAAAAATGTTTTTAAAAATAGCCTGACATGAAAATGTTCATTTCTGACTTTTAATTTCTGGCATTTTCCTTTTCGCCTTTTCTCTGTAGCATTGATGGAAAATTTGATGTAGCATACTATGCTAATGTGCTGATCTACAGTGATGGCTCCATGTACTGGTTGCCCCCAGCCATCTACCGCAGTACCTGCGCTATAGAGATCACCTATTTCCCTTTTGACTGGCAAAACTGCACACTGATCTTCAGGTAGGCACAATAAAGCAACAGGTATATTGGAATGTAGTGATTATTAGAACACTTTATAATAGATACCCAAGTTCCCTTCACATTCTAGTGACTGGTAGTAAAAGATCTACCAAGAATCATGTGGACTACTAACATCATACTGATCAAGACACAAATACATATCTCCATATGGCTGTTAATTCAGAAAGGGTTGGGTTTTTTTTTTTCTTTTCATTTTACACTAGGATTCAGGGGTTCTTACTTACTACTGAACCAACTACCCATACTACTGAACCAACCCATTAGACAAGTCAAGGCAAAAGTCAAATAAACAGTCAACAGATTCATAAATGTATTGCTTTTTTGTCGTGGTTGTATCTGACAGGTCTCAGACATACAGTGCTAACGAGATCAACATGATCTTGGCCATCGATAGTGAGACCCAAAAGCCTATTGAGTGGGTGGATATCGACCCTGAGGCCTTCACTGGTAACACATACAACATACCCGCTTATAAAGCTACTGCTCTCTGGAGGATAACAACTGTTCTAGGGTTCACACCAGCTAGCCCTCAGCCAATCATTTGTCTGTGCAGAAAACGGTGAATGGGCCATCAAGCATCGGCCGGCACGCAAAATTACCAACCCACGCTACTCCCCGGACGACCTGGAGTACCAGGAGGTCTATTTCAACCTCATTATCCAGAGGAAACCCCTCTTCTACATCATCAACATCATTCTGCCCTGCTCGCTCATCTCCTCACTCGTCGTACTGGCCTACTTCATGCCCGCTAAAGGTGAGTGTTGAACAGGGGTGTCAAAGTTATTCCAGATCTTTCTTTCTTTCTTTCTGTCTGTCTGTCTCCTATGTGTCACTGGTTCACTTGTATTTCCTTATTTTTCCTTCTTGGTCTTACTTTTCTTTTTTTTTTTTGCTATTGCTCCTTTATTGTTATTTCTTTTTTCCTTCTTTCAATCATTTATGTTTCTCCTTCTCAACCTTACATTTCTTTCCTTCTGTCTATTTTCATTGACATCTTTTTCCTCAGCTAATATTTTCCTTCTTGATTTAACTGTATTTCCATATTACACCTTTCTTTCTTTAATAATTTATTTTTCTCCTTGTTGATTTTACTTTTCTTTCTTCCTTTTTTGCATTGCCTCTTCTTTATATTTCCCTTTTTGATTGAACTGTATTCCTGCATTACTTCTTTCTTTCTGACATTTCTTTCCTTTTATCTTTTGTTCATTTATTTGGGTCGTTTTGTCTTCTTTCTATTTTTCTCTCTGACTTCCTCTGAATCCCCTACTAGCGGGAGGACAGAAGATAACGGTGTCCATCTCCGTCCTCCTGGCTCAGACCGTCTTCCTCTTTCTGATCGCTCAGAAGATTCCTGAAACGTCTCTCTCTGTACCTCTTATCGGAAAGTGAGTGTGTGTGAATATTGTGTTAAGGCCTTTTGTTTAGCGTGGTGCATCGATATGAAAAAATATATGTATTTATGGGCTGGGCTTAATTTCCATTCTGGTTAAAAGCTTGGAATCTTCCTCCTAGGTACCTGATCTTCGTCATGTCTGTCACCACACTCATCGTCACTAACTGTATCATTGTTCTCAACTACTCCTGCCGGACCCCAAGCACACACACCATGCCTCACAAAATCAAACATGTACGTCTTCAGTATGTCTTAGTTGCCATACTAGGGGCATTTATGTAATGATATGTACAGTACGTCTAGATGATACAAAACTACAATATGTTGCTGCTCTTTTAAGCAACTTCTTTGTCATTTCTCTGTCAGATTTTCCTGGAGGTGATACCTCGGTTCCTGGGTATGACCCCGCTGGTGGACGAGGGAGAGGAAGCTGAAGGGATGAATGGTGTAAGGGAGAGGAGACGCAGCTCATTTGGCCTGATGCAGCGGGCAGAGGAGTATGTGCTGAAGCAGCCAAGGAGCGAGATGATATTCGACAAGCAGAGAGAGAGACATGGACTCACACGATCCTTCGGTACACAGCCGTTCTACTCGGTTTACTACTTTGCATTAAATGAGGAGCGAGACAGAAGAATAATAGGCAGGCAGATGGATGATAGATGGGCAGACAGAGGAGTGACGGTCGCACAAAAAGACAGACAGGCAGATGGATGGATGACAGACAGAAAGATAAATGAATGACAGATGGACGAACGATAGATGAACAGACAGACAGATAGCGAGACCGAGATACAGATGTATGACAGACAGAAAGACACATTGTTAACAAACAGATGGATATATCTTGGATGGACAGATGAAAGAAAGGCATACAGATAGGAAGACAAAGATATAGATGAATGATAGACAAAACAGACAGTTACTGACAGAAAGACAGACAGGTGGATGATTTCCAGACAGGTGGCAGACAAATGGACAGATAATGGGCAGAAAGACAGACAGGTGGATAAATGATAGACAGACAAATTGATGGATAAATGACAACCAAACAGAAAGATGATTGAAAGACAGACAGACAGACAGACAGGCAGAAATACAGAGATGTAGACAAATGAGTCATGGACTGATGGGCATATATAAAGATAGACAGCAGATGGATGGATGACAGACAGGCAGACAGATAAATGACAGATGGACGAATGTTAGATGAACAGACAGACAGATAGTGAGACAGAGATAAAGACACATTGTTAACAAACAGACGGATATATCTTGGATAGACAGATGATAGAAAGGCATACAGATAGGAAGACAAAAAAATATAGATGAATGATAGACAAAAAGACACCAGACAGACAGTTATTGACAGAAAGACAGACAGACAGGTGGATGATTTCCAGACAGATGGATAAATGATAGACAGACGGATGGATGGATGAATAAATGGCAACCAAACAGCCATGATAGAAAGAGAGACAGACAGAGATATGTAGACAAATGATATAAACAGAAAAGTGGATGATAAGCAGACAGATGGATGATAGACAGAGCGACTGCCAGAAAGACAGGTGGATAAACAAAAAGACAGGTGACAGACAAATCGTCAGACGATAGACAGAAATACAGGACAAACATGCTGAGTCATACATAGAAAACCAAACAGATGAACTGTAAGTGATGTTTTCAGATAAAGTAAAGCCAATGTTAGCATGGAAACAATTCAAGACAATCTGAAATAGCAACATTTCCCTCAGATGTGTTCTTAAATGACTAAAATGAGGCAATATACGCCTAGAAAATCCCCATAATTAGATTTAGCATCAACCGCTAACTGAGTTTCCCGGGATTCCGCCATATTAAGAAATGTCAACAGCCAATGAGCGGCTTCCCTGTGCTCACGTGCGTGTGTACGTGTTTTTGTCTCCCTCTAGTGGACGCTATAGATGTGAGCACCACTGCCAATCTGTATAAGAGCTTGGCTCAAGCAGCACCTGAGATTAAAGAGTGTGTGGACGCCTGCAACTTCATTGCAGAGAGCACAAGGGAGCAGAATGACAATGGCTCTGTAAGTGTGTGTGTTTTATTTAATTTAATTTAATTTAATTTAATAAAAGTTGCTTTTTGTGCTTTTATTATTTCTCCTGTTCTCTCTCGTTCTTAGGAGATGGAGAACTGGGTGCTGATCGGCAAGATGATCGATAAAGTCTGCTTCTGGGTGGCCATCTTGCTGTTTTCCATCGGAACCGTGGCCATCTTCCTCATGGGCCATTTCAACCAGGTGCCAGAGTACCCTTTCAACGGGGAGAATAAAAAATACATTCCCGAGTAAAGGCCGAGCCCTTCCTGCAGGTGTTGGTCTCAGGAAAAGAGAGACAGAGATGTATTCAGAAAGTGATGTGCATTTTGTTAGCATTTAATTATGCTAATCCTAGAGGGCTTGGCATGAGCCCAATTTAAAAAACAAACAAACAACAACAACAACAACAACAAAAAGCATATTAACCACTCTACACTCTGCATGACCAACCCAACCCAAACCAAACCACATTCTTCGAGTGGTATGTCGAACTAAGCACTCCACCTACAGAAACTATGGCGTAATATTTGCCACATGCCATTTTCAGGTGCAGTTTGTAATGCTGTAATGTTGTAATGTTTATACAGCTGTCGTAGTTACATTGGTTCAAAGGGGGAACATGTGTTTTATAGTATTGGCATGCAGTGGAGCCTAGTTTGGCTTGTTTGTACTTTTTTAATTGTTTGTTTACATGTTTTCTGGCCCTGAAATTAGCGCCGCGGTGTCTTTCAGCTAGAACAGAGACACTTAGGTTTTCAACTTCCAAAGGAGGATGCGATTACAATCGTGAAGATGGGGATGAGTTGCGAGGATTGTTGGGCGAGGATTCTCCAATGCAGTTAGAGTTCCAAGCAAGAGAGAGTGCTAAAGATGACAAACTGCTTCTTTAATATATGATTTCAGAAACTGGCATGGTTGATTATGTGAGGACCTGATGGCAAGTGTGGTTGATTTGTTTTTTGTGATTTTTTTTTTTTTTAATGTATTTTGAAATACAGTGATTGCTTTTACAGGGCTTCTCTGTTTATACTTGAGGTGTTCATTTATCTGAATATTCTGTTCGTATAATGGGTTGAATTTTAATATTGTTTTCTTCAAAACGGAGACTGTGCAAGTATATTGGCTTGGTTACTACTTAATATATTGACGTATATTGGCTTGCTTAATCCTTTTTGCTACCATTTGGATGTTTGTTAAGCATTATTATTTTTTATTTGCTTCTAAAGGTGTGGCCTAGCTACTTGTGACATAAACCTTTCATTTTGAACTATTGTCAGAGCTGCAAAAAGAGATTCAAGAAATCAGGGGATTTTTAAAAATGATTTTATTTTTTGCTTTAGTTTTTGTCACGTAAGCGATAACCAGAACAAACCTTTTTTTCCACAGATGATCCACATTAAATCTATAAAACTATAAATAGATTTTTTTTAAAAATAGTCCAAATTGTCATTCTAAAAAAAAAAAAAAACGAGTTCGCTTGGGAGTATTCCTGTGGTCTACGTGGATACCGTGGGATGTGCCGGTATCAGAAAATAATCAACTTCTGATCAGTTAAACTGACTCACCTTGGGCCTTTGGGCTGCATCACACCACCCAGTCGTTGATTAGTTTCTTACAACAGTATCTCCTGGTTGGGTTTTATTCCTTCCATGAGTTTCAGACATAACTCCAGTTTAGAATATATATTTCACAATGTTTCGATAATTTTGGTCCAAATTTTTTTTAAATGAAAAAAGTAGAAAATAAAGTAAATAACCACTTATCACCACAAAGATCCTTTCATATATAAAATGGTAATGTGTATGTGTGTGGGTGTGTGTGTATGTGTGTGTATATATATATATTATATAAAATATACATTCTTTAAGGTTCCAACCAAAAATGGTTACAGCTCTAAAATCAAGGGATTCTTTAGGGAGACAATCTTTTTTTTTTTTTTGCACTATCAGGCACCTTTATTTTTGATAGAAATAATAATAATAATAATAATAATAATAATAATAATAATAATAATAATAATAATGATGAAAAGAAGAAGATTTTTAATAATTATCATTGTTGTTGTAGTTGTTGTTATAAAATGTAGCTTATTGTTAGAATGTTTATTGTTATTTATTATAAAATGTAGTTTATTAGTCCAGCCCGTTGATGCAGAAAGTAAAAGTGCGCATGCGCGAGATTGCGCCATGGTGCGCTGCTCTTCTGGTGTTTACGGTAAGTCCAGCTGAAGTTCGCCTACGTCGCGCGTGGACGCAGCCCGTCTCCTGCTGGGTGTAGCGATGGAAGTCTGAAAGTTTGAAGACCCCCGGAATGTCCATGGAGCCTGCTACCGTCTGACGCCCGAGACAGCTTTCCTCTCTCGCCTCCTGCTTCCCGGAAGGTGAGTTAATAACACAAGGGGGAAAAAAAAACAAAAACAACAACACGTTCCTTCTGCGCGTGCGACAGCTGAAAGAATGGGGAAAAAAAGAGGCTTTCTGGGAAATTTACCGTACTGCACTAGTGGTGCTTGTGGGACATCACCCAGCATGGGTTTGAGCAGAATGAAAGGCTGTAGGCTATGTTTTCATTCAGTACATCTTCATTCCATCAGACCTGAATGAAGGCTTCCGGGGTCTGGGAGGAAACTTGAGAAGACTGAGTGTTTGGTATCAGTTTGAAATATGTGTTGGGGCAGGTGGGACTCAGGTGGGACTCAGGTGGGACTCAGGTGTGAAACCACAAGCTGCCAGAGTGGGTTTTAGGGGGGATTTTGGGTGTCTGGTTTTACAGAAGACCGGAATCAGAAAATCAATAAGCACGGCTGTTGTCCGAGATTAGGAAGTGACGTCAGAGGCAAGCACCTGAACAGGTACAGTGTATATGTATGCATGCATGTATGTATGTAGTCCATGGTCAGAACCCCCCCCCCCCTCCTTCCACCGATGCCAACAAGGCGCCCATCCTGGTTCAACTTGTTTGCTTTTCGATAGGATGGAGAGCCACGTCCGAATACAGCGCCGCGTTCCCATGGAAACAACAATGGCATAAGTGGTTCTTGAGTCCAGACCTGGAGGATATCGGGGCCGCTCTCGAGACGGGTTTCTTGCCCCAGAGACCTGGTTCAAACTGGTTTAAGGTCAGGCTTTGAATCCAAACCGGACCTCGAGTTCAATTGGTGGGAAAGGGGTGCGAGTGGGGCAGAACATTAATGGTGCACTTAGGGATTGGATCGTGGACACCACTGTGGGTCGAACACCAAAGGTGGAATTCTCACCAAGCACCAAGTGACCTGAAGATAGATGTATGAATGAATGAATGAATGAAAGTATGATGTCACAATACCTGAAGATATCACACTTCAAGATCACGCCCAGTGGGTGGGGGGGGGGGACAAGCGGCAACGTTGAATGTTTGGAAGATTTCTGTGAAATTATCATTCTAACCAGCAGATGGACTGATTTAGATTTTGGAACTGAGCCAAACTGGGTCAAGGTCACAGCAAGGTCAAAAGTCTGAAAGGGTGACCCTTGTTGGCAGTCAAGGGTGTCCTTGAGTACCACTTGTTATTACCTAGGTATAAAACTACAAGAGGATAAATTTTGGGTAGTGAGCTTATTTCAGTGGTCAGTGGTAGTTCAGTGGTTAAGACGTTGAACTACTGATCGTAAGGTTGAAAGTTCAAATCCAAGCGCTACCACTGCTGGGCTCTTGAGCAAGGCCCTTAACCCTCAATTGTATAAATGAGATGGATGAAAGGGCGTCGTCCAAATGACTGTAATGTAATGTAATGTAATTCCTGGCGCTGGGCCACCCTCTGCACCAGTTCTGCTTTGTTTTACATTACATTACATTATTGTCATTTGGCAGACGCTCTTATCCAGAGCGACTTACATTTATTTTATTCATACAATT
>JAQLOM010000017.1:12028145-12038994 GCA_030068315.1 Chrysichthys thysi
GAGGGCCCCGTGCTTCCTAGCGAGCAGACGCGAGGGCCCCGTGCTTCCTAGCGAGCAGACGCGAGGGCCCCGTGCTTCCTAGCGAGCAGACGCGAGGGCCCCGTGCTTTGTTTTTTCTTGTACACTTGTCAGTGCCTTTGTGTGATTATGTTAAGGACCCAGGTCTCAGTGCAGTTAACACCACGGTCCACAGCTGATCCATTTTCGTATGGTTTCGGCTCTGCTGCAGCCCATCGAGCCTTTAGGCTCCCAAAAAGCTCCACCCGTCAGCCGAGGATGATCTGCAAGAACACAAACAGAAGGGCTTTTCTTCCTCATGTTTACTGTGAGCATGCTGTGTAATGTCACACGCACTAGTTTGATGGGGTGTGTGTGTGTGTGTGTGTGTGTGTGTGTGTGTGTGTGTGTGTATCTTGACAAAGTGTTCATGGAGCCTGACTGGTTGTAATTTTTTTCCTGACGAGTGCACCGTGGCTGTAACTGAAATGCGTGACCTATTTAACTGACTGACTGGCTGATCATCCATCTGCTTGTGTTTGGGCCGTGTGTGTGTGCATGTGTGCGTGCGGGTTCTTGCGTATAAATTATTTTTGTCTAGCAGGGATGCGCCAGCCTGATACTGGAAGTCGTTGCAGACGCTCGACTGGGTTCCAGTGAGGACGTCAGTGTTGGATCAGCGTCAGATATTCAGAGCTGTGCTGTCGCTATCGCATCAGAAAATAAACTGGGAAATAAATGAGAGCAGTGCATCCCTGTAACCCTTGTGTCTACATACATCTGTCTGTCTGACTGTAAATTCCTACTTACTCCCCCCTTTTTTATTTTCCTCTTCGGTTTCCCCCAGGATAGAATGATCTGCACAAAAACACACACTCACAGCTGTTGTCTGAATGAGGGATAGGCTTACAGCAGAAGGAGTGGCGACACCGAATATGCATGTTTTAGCGTAATCATATCACGTTAAGCTCTGTCGTTACACACCGGGAACCCCCTTGAAAATCCAACTCGTACCCAGTAGGCCTGTTATCAAGGTAATACGGTCCAAATCCCAAAATGATAGTTTTTCAGAGGACCAGGTGCCTCACAAACAAAGCATTTTTTTGTTTGTTTGTTTGTTTAATTTAGTTTAGCTTTCAGACTGAATGTATATGAAGAGATAATGGATTATGACATGGACATAATAACGTACTTTCCAGGGCGTATGTAATGCATTCTATGGAAACTAGATTGATATATAAATTCAGTATACATTGGTGGTGCACTCATAGGAACGGCATTAATGCCCCGATGGTGAGACCATCCTGATTCTTCACTACACTGTGATCTTTGGCAACAACAGAGTGCCAAACTAGCCACCAGGTGAGGGAAACGCTAATGCTATTTAATTCAAGCCGAGAACCTGCCTGGTTTCTGATCAGGCTACAGGAAGCTCTCTCTGGGTAATAAAGTTTGCCGAGGCCATTTTCAACACAGATGCTGTCTTGACTAACTTTGCTTACTAATCACAGTTTCCTACAAATCTCTGTGGTAAGTGTTGGGCAATATGCTTAAAAATATCATATCGTATGAATCTTTAAGATCTCTCTCCTATACAGTTGTTTCCAATCTGGATCTGGATGATGATGCACACTGACAGAACCAGGGATTGATTATTTATTTAGGTTTAAATTATACTTCTATGTTGGTTTGCTTGGAGGACATTTTTGTGGTATTTTATTCCAAGTTGTTAAAAGGGAAGTAGGATGTGTTAAACGCTCAACAGAGTCAAAGTTTTGAACTGTACTATGTGGGCAAACCTTTGCGGACACTCCAATATAACACCCTAATGTGCCTGTTGAGGATCCCGTTCCACGTGTAGTCCCACATTGCTCTTGTAATAAGCTCCACTTTTCTGGGAAGGCTTTCCACTAGATGTTGGCATGTGGCTGTGGGGATTTGTGTTCATCCATCTAGAAGAGCTTTAGTGAGATCAGGCACTGGTATTGGAAGAGGTGTTCCAGTTCATTGCAGTGAGGTTTAGGGGAGGGTGTTTGTGCAGGACACTCGAGGTCTTCCACTCCAGCCTTGGTAAGCCATGTCTTCATGGAGCTGGCGTTGTGCACGGGGCATCGTCATGCTGGGAGAGGTTTGGACCTCCGAGTTCCAGAGAAGGGAAACTGTAATGCAATTGTATAATCGTGTGCTTCCAGCTTTGTGGCAACTGTTTGAGGAAGGACCCCTTATTGGTGTGACGATCTGGCGTCCACGTACTTTTGGCCATATTGTTTATGTAGCTAAGTAAATTTTTCAGTCTTTTGAAATTGTTCATTTCCAAACCGTTTCAAGTTTGCCGCTTTGCACGTTTCTGCTTCGTTCCATTTTGCGTGTGGATAATTTGTTTAAGCATAAAAACATTCATGGGTGCGTGGCGTTATTCGTACTCTTTGTTGCTGTCTTAACACCCAATTCAACAAAGGTGATCAGCCATCTGGGGTGATCGTCGAGCATCATCTTCTTGATGTTCATACACCCACCTTGATGTTGTCCTCATATAACAGCGTAAGAATATCCAACAGCCTGAGATCATCTGAACCTCCGCGAACACATGACCACATGAATGCTCGTTACTGAGACTGACGTAAAGAGCCCTCCGCGCTTTGTTTTGCTTGTCAACAATGGACACGTTGTTTTTCTGGGTTGTGCTCGGGATTTAGACGGGAAACGAAAGTGCTGAACCTCTGGGGGGAAATCGTTTACATACTTTTGAGTCTGCGCGCACCCGGGGCAGAGCAGTGGCAGGTTAGCTAGTAAACTTCAAGCTCTAGTGACCAGAAAGTTGTGGGTTCAAGTCCCAAGGCAAATTTCCACACAAGGAAATCACTCATGGATGTTTGAGCCTCAGTTGCTCGGTTTGAAAGTCATTTTGGATGAAAGCACCTTTCCTGATCTTTATGCCTTTTGTGTAGGAGCTCGGCGTTGGAACTCCATCGAACCTTGTACTCATCGAGGTTAATCTTCAAAAGAACGTGTAAAAAGCATTCATGCAGTGTCTTAACTGAAAATGTTTAGAATGACCCAATAATGAGAAATAAAATCGATCAGGGCTTGTGCAGTTTAGTGAGTGCCCTACAAGTGTATGTAGCGAATTATAGCAGTAAATTTTATTTGTTCGGGACACCACTGAATATATTTTGGGCTGAAAATGGTCTCGTGGAAGGCGTTTAAGCTGCAGATCTGCAGGGAAGATGTTGGCTGTGTGGGACAAGTTTAACTAAACATTTAGCCAAGACAACACAGTGATGGTGTAGAGTTACAAATCCTGACTTGGAGGAATTACAGCTCATGGTAAAAAGGCGAAATTGTACCTCCTCTCGTCATTTGGAGCAACGTTTTGTTTAACCAAGCTGACGGAGCAGAGGGAACGTAGCATTCAGTCTTTTATTCGCTTCATTTTTTTCTTTCTCCTTCTGTGTGTTCATGTTCGTTCTTGTGTGTGTGGTGAGCAGCGGTGAGCTGGTACAGCGAGTTATGTGCCACAGCTCTGCAGGCCGCTGTGTGGAATTCATCCCGAGAGAGAGACAAAGCAAGAGAGCGCCGTTAAGAGCGATGATTCACTTGAGCTCTTTGTTTAATAGGTTGTCCTGAGAATCGCCCACTCGCTGATACACACGCAAATGTTACAAGATGTATGAACACGGAGTACGCAGACGCCGTCTGGGCCATTTCAACTTGTGTTCTAACCTCCGTTCCCTCCCACCGAGGTCTTGTGCAAGCGTCGTGTCGGCTGCGGGCAGCGAGCACCCGAATGTGACGAGCGCCGGGTCATCCGAGGAATGAAAATGATAACCGAGCTCATTACGGAAGATTAGAATTCCCAAAGTGTGTAGCCCAAATGTGTAAATTACCAGTGTCCGTTAGGCACGATGGATTTAATCGATTCTGAGGGCCGAGACCATTAAGTAACGTGTGTTACAGTTCTGATGGTGTGTGAACAGGTTTTTTTTTTTTCTTTTCTTTTTTTTTTCCTTAAAAATAAATAAATGGCATCTCTGTGGTTATCTGTGTAGGGAAAACAAAGACAATTTGAGGAAGTTGTCACTCAGTCTGCATAAAGGTACAGAGAGTCCTCGTGCTGTGTATCAAAGGTTGCCAGGCTCTGATAAATAATTCTGGGACTTGGATATAAGACTTGGAAGGAGCCTTTTACACGCACACACATATAGGAAGGAAGAAAGAAACAGACAAATATATGTACACAGAATGCAAAAGAAATATGGAGAGAAAACCGATAAAGAATGGCTAAACAGATCAACATGGACAGAGACAGACCTGGGAAAATGGAGACTTCGACGGATTGGGACTGACATGGACAGATAGAGACTGACATGGAGAGATGGAGCCTGACATTGACAGAAACTGACATGGACAAGAAGGGATGTGGAGAGATGGAGCCTGACATGGACAGGAAGAGACGTGGAGAGATGGAGCCTGACATGGACAGGAAGAGACGTGGAGAGATGGAGCCTGACATGGACAGATAAAGACTGACATGGACAGGAAGAGACGTGGAGAGATGGAGCCTGACATGGACAGATAAAGACTGACATGGACAGGAAGGGATGTGGAGAGATGGAGCCTGACATGGACAGGAAGGGATGTGGGGAGATGGAGCCTGACATGGACAGGAAGAGATGTGGGGAGATGGAGCCTGACATGGACAGGAAGAGACGTGGGGAGATGGAGCCTGACATGGACAGGGAGAGACGTGGGGAGATGGAGCCTGACATGGACAGATAAAGACTGACATGGACAGGAAGAGACATGGAGAGATGGAGCCTGACATGGACAAGATGAGACGTGGAAAGATGGAGCCTGACATGGACAGGAAGAGACATGGAGAGATGGAGCCTGACATGGACAGGAAGAGACGTGGAGAGATGGAGCCTGACATGGACAGGAAGAGACATGGAGAGATGGAGCCTGACATTGACTAGAAGAGACATGGAGAGATGGAGCCTGACATGGACTAGAAGAGACATGGAGAGATGGAGCCTGACTGAAAAGGAGATTCAGACATGGACAGACAGAGACTGACTTGGACAAGAAGAGTCGTGGACAGACGGAGCCTGACATGGACAAGAGACGTGGAGAGATGGCGCCAGGCATGGACAAGAAGAAACATGGGGACATACATGGGCAGAGACTGACAGAAAGTGACACATAGATTGATTGAGAGACACAAAGACATAGACAGCAAAATAGAGACAGAGACTGAAAGAAAGAGACAGACCTGGACGGATGGACAGACACATGGCTTTGTACACAATTCGTGATTTTTGTTGGGTACTTTTCCTCCTGTCATTTTTTGCTTCAGCAAAAAAAAAAACCAAAAACACAAACTCAACAGCTTGGACTTTCCTAAAAAGCACAAGGAGGAAAAGCAGTGACACAGAAGCCACAGACAGCACTGCCTTACTCAGCAGTCATGTGTTCAACTTCAACTTCAACTAAACGCAAAAACAGCTACATGTCGCAGGATGAGGACGTTGTGAACATATCAGGAACACTATACCTGTCTGATGACAACTTGGGAAACTGTCTTAAGTGCGTGTGCGTGTGTGTGTGTGCGTGCGTGTGTATTTCTGTAGGTGTTAATGGCAGGGTTGGAGTTTTTCCTTTTCAGTGTTTGAGTGTGACTCTTGGCCTCTGTCCACCTCTGCAGCCTGTGATTGAAGAGTCGCTTAAACATCTTGAGGCTTTTGATGGCACATTTTCCCTAGATGTCTTCTCCACACCTCCATGCACTCTCTCTCTCTCTCTGTCGCTCTCATCCTCCTATCTTCCCACTCAGCGAGCCGAAGGCTGACAAGCAGTCATCACGTTCAGCTAATCTCTTTCGGCCCCTCCTCCCCTGCTTGTACATCATCTGTTTATGCTCTTTTTCTGGGTTCACAATTCTTACACACACACAGGAACACACTTATGTATTCACCTCTATACTAATACTCCGTTAAGCACTGCTGCTGAAATGTTGCAGTAGTATAGAAATCATCATTAGTGGTAACGAGTGACAGATTTCTTTAAACCTCTCGCATCTGTTTGCCAAAAATAGGAATCCCAGCTTGTCAGAGCTGACACTTTACAATGTTTAAACGTAAGTGATGTATTAAATATGTGACCGAGAATCAAAAAGTTGCTTTAACACAAGTAACTGTGAGAAACGAAACATGACACTTTTCCATGTAGTCCCCATTTGAGACGACACATTTGTTGTGTCGTTCATCTAGCTTTTGGATTCCTGCGCGGAAGTTGTTTTTGGGCTGTTCCTGAAGCCAGGCGAGCCCCGCTGCCTTTACTTCATCATCAGAGGTGAATCTGGGACCGTGCAGCGCCTCCTTCAGTGGACTGAAGATGTAATAATGGTTCGGCACCAGATCTGGGCTGTAAGGAGGACGTGGACGACGTTCAAACCCAAGCGTCGCACTGTCTCTACTGTCCCTGGTGCTGTATGAGGATGTGCGTTGTCATGGTGCAGCAAGACTGTTTTGGACAGCATTCCTCTTCTTTTGCTGCGAATTGCAGGTTGCAGTTCATTTCACAGCAATGCACAGGAATTTACACTGTTCACTGTTTGTCCATGCGCTTGGAAATGCCCCAGAATAGGAACCTTCATGATTTTCTTGGGCAAGGGCTGACTTTTGAAGGTGGAATGTCTCCACTTTGTGCTTTGTGTTTTGCTCCTAAGGTTATCACGTAATGCAAAAATTGCCTTTAGTTTTCCATTCTCCCTTGCGTAGTGTACACTACAAACAGCTGTCCCGCAGAGTTTAGATTTCAACAACAGAAATTCAGCCTTAACAGGATGAAAGGCTAGCTTTCACAGCTGACAGAAGCATCACGGGTGTCGGTGTGAACATGCCGATGTTGCAAACAGTGAATAAAAGTCAAGTGGAAGTCTAACGCTAATTATTTTCATGACGAATAAAAACCTAATAGAACAAATGTAGATAATCCCAGCTCTGTGAAACACTGATCCCAATCTGATCTCGATCTGATGTCCTCCGCAGAGCTGTAACGCCAAAATGTTCCTATTTTTTTTTTTTTTTTTTCATTTTATTTTTGCGACCAATTAAATTTTTGTAGATCCATGTTGATTTTCGTTCTAGCCAGTAACGGTGTTTGGAAGTTGAGACATTCCATAATTTTTGACCTGCAGTGCTGGGGGACATCAGAGACGCCTCCACGAGAGCTCGTCTTTTGTTAACACTGAAGTAACCACGAGCGAGCAGCCGTTTTGATATGAAATCGTACGCCGAACTCAAGCATCCGTTAAAATTCCTGGAAGTGCCCAGGTGCTGGCTTTATCATCAGATTTTGAGTTGTCGCTTGTGGGCGTGGCCAGTCCAGCTAGACTTAATAGTCGCCGGAATCCACCCCCAGGCCCCCAATACAATATATGAGCTTCACTGATTAATTATAGTCACATTCTTGATGCGTATGCCACTCCTGGAAGTTAAGATTAATTAAGGTTAGCTAAATTATGCTTGGCACGTCGGTACGCTGGCCACCTTGGTTAGCTCTGATCCCTAGCTATAAGAATCCTCGTTATGGGGACGTTTTCTGTAAGGAGACGTTTATTTAAAGTTTACGGAAGCAGCCTTCAGTGTCAGCTAGTGCTTTTTCATACTGGAGGAGTTCGTACTTTCCCAGCGCTATTTTGCGTCGTTTTTACTTCACGCACACAATTTCCTGTATGTAAGATGTTTGTGGCTTGAGGAGCAGATTCTTTAGCCAGCAATGGAACAAATTAGTTTGGATGTTGAGACCAGAGTGCTGTTATTTATTTGTTTGTTTGTTTGTTTTTTGTTTTCTTGTGCAAACTTCAAGGTCATGAACTGTATATTGAGACATTTTGATGCCCATTGTTGTGCAGTTGTCTGTTTTGTATACACACACACACACACACACTACTCGTGTCCACTTATTGCATCAGCTAGAGTTGTATTTTTGTTCATGCGGCTTGTTTATCTGCCCAACCTCAGCGTTTTTTTCCCCCCTACTCTGACGTGTTTGTTTTACTAAGAAAGGGGGGATAAAAGGAAGAAAGTGAAAGAGCCTTTGGGTGTGTGTGGAGGGGGGGTGCCTTTCCCAGTGTTTGGCTGCATTTCATGTAGCCACACGTTACCTTTGAGTGCGTAACGACTCCTGACAGGTCACCGTGCCGGTCGGGTACTGTAACACACACTCGCACTTTGGGAACTCTGGCAAGGTGAAACACTACTCTGCTCGTCCACACACACTTTTCTGCTGATTGGTGTCCTGACCTTGGGCTGTCAGTCAGCACAGAGCGCCGAGATAAAGTGTATTTATAACTTTGTGTGTGTGGGCATGTAAAGTGTGTGTGTGTGTTAATAACACTTCTCTCACTCTCTGTGCCAGGATCCAGCAGGAATCTTTGAGCTGGTGGAAGTCGTGGGCAACGGTACCTACGGGCAGGTGTACAAGGTGAGAAGAGGGAGGGAGGGAGATGAAGAGCAGGAGAGAGAAGGATGGATGCGTTCATGATGTTTGATGGCTCTAGTCGTGTTATTTAACATATGCGTGGGTGAGTCAGGGAAGGAGGGAGGGAGGGAGTGATGGAGCGCCAGGTCCCCAAATGCAGCACTGTACTCGTGAAGCTGTATCTGTAATAAAGCCAGACTGACTCGCAGGATTTGGTCACAACAGGAGCTCGGAAGTATTTACACCCCCAGAGCCGATAGACGCATTTTACGCGAATTATTTCGCTGAAGGCTGAAGGCTCAGCAGTCCTGAGGCTAGCTACTGCAGGGCTAGCTAAAGCCATTCTTTTACAAAGGGATGAAAATGCACATTTTTTAATTTTTTTATTTTAAACACAAAACGGACGTAGAACCACGTCGTGTTTATTTTTCCCCAAAATGCCCATGCAATACAAACCAGAGTCAAAATTAAGATGCTTAAGTATTAAAAATGAAATGATGTCGCCATTCAGGCCTCAGAGCTCTACCTTGACAAAGTTTGCTCGAATGCCTCTGCGGTAAAACACACTAGCTGGGATATCCTCGTCGCTCCAGCGCAACATTAAAGAACACAAATCTGGACATGTCGTATAGGGGGATGAAATGAGACCGTAAATGTTGTTATAAGACTTTAAAGAAAGAAAGAAAACAAAAGCCTATTTTCCAGCTCCAAGTATCCTCTTGTGCCCCGAGACAGAAAACAGAGCTGAAATGAGAGATGCTGTCAGATCTCCTTATGATGGATGTGTTTATATCTCTGCTATCGGATTACTGCAATTGTGAGGCTCCGCCGTAGGGGTGGAGGTGCGGGACGGGGCAGATAAGAAGGGAAAGAGGAAAAAGGCCGGAAAACTCTTCGTCCTCCTCCTACTACTGTGCTTTTCGACGTCATTTTATCGCACACCTTCACGGGAGTACACGAACGTACGCATGTCGGGCATTAAAATCAATGGGGGGGTGGGGAAGGGAGGTTTATGCGGGTTTAGTGCTGTGTGTGCAGAGCACCAGGGAGAGTTAGGTGTCACCGGTGTAGTGTAAAGCGAGGCGTTAATTATTTGAGTGTGTGAATCCTGGGTACCAAGGTGAGAAAGAGGTCGCCGCCAGCCCGCTCGAATATCCAATATGGGACTTTCTTCTGCTATTAATAGACCACACATCTGCTTGGTGTTTTATTTTTATACACAAACACACACACACACACTCACAATCTTATGCTTTCTTCCCCCCCAGGGGCGCCATGTGAAGACGGGACAGCTGGCCGCTATAAAGGTGATGGACGTCACCGAGGAGGAAGAAGAGGAGATCAAGGCCGAGATCAACATGCTGAAGAAGTACAGTCACCACCGCAACATTGCCACGTACTACGGCGCCTTCGTCAAGAAGAGTCCGCCCGGCCATGACGACCAGCTCTGGGTGCGATCCTGCAGAACACACGTCGTGATTAGGCTATATGGTGTGAATTCTCCGTTTAGTTCCTGGTTCGGTTAGCAGGATTGGGTTAGAGCTAGTCAGGAATGGGGAGTTTGCACCGCCGGACTAAAATGCACATCTTGGAATTGCTGAATTATAAAGAACATGTCTCCGCGTGGAGACAATTCTGGAAGGTCTCCCACACGACGACGTGTAAGCGGCGCATCAAGGCAGGTAGTGCTCACTCGTGTAATCTGATCACAGAGCTGAGTGGCCGTGTGTGTCGTTAAGCGGTTAGAGACTCAACGCAAAAGAAAAGAGTTCAGCACAGTTTAACTTGATGCAAATGGGAAGCAAAGTAGGATGGCGACTACCGACAGGAGTCTACAGTGATGTGTCGGCCGTCACGATCTGTAGGAGACTTTTTTTTAACAACGTCATAATTTTTTTTTAAATCGAGCATTATGTGGAATTATCTCATGGTCAATGTCTTTATCTACAGCATGAACAGGAATAAGAGTCAAAGTTGGACACCGACCACAGCATTTTCTAGAGAAACAGGAAGTTCACCGACAGGGTTGAAAGCACTTTTGACTGAAACATTCAGAAACTTTGTGTGCTTCATTTTTAACTCTTACCACATCTCAAATTAAGTACACGGCAGTTACTCCACGCATTCCTCTTCACATATCAGATTATATTACAGTGGACCCGAGACTCTGTTCACAACCCGAATCAGTGCTTCCCATTGAAATGAATGTAAATACAGTGAATGTGTTTCAGGCCTCAAAAACATGTTTCTAAAGTGTATTATGGGTTTATGTGTGGCAATAAAACATAGACTAAAATTAAAATAGCCTTAATTATAGAAAAATAAACCTAAATGAAATAAACAGATGATTTTAATGCGCGTTCCCTTT
>JAQLOM010000017.1:12049343-12060195 GCA_030068315.1 Chrysichthys thysi
AGCCCTGGTTTCTGTCTGACAATATTTCGCATCAGGGTTCTTCTGACAGTTTTTGGCTTCTGTGACCACACATACCCGTCTTTCTACTTATTTTTTATTTAGGTTTATTTTCACAAGCTCATGGTACCCGCCATATTGAAGGTACTATGGCGAAGCGAAAATAAAATTAAATAAAAAATAAGCGGAAAGACTTTGAAACTATCGAACATGCGTCACGTACTTAGGAAGGCCTTACAATAGAATATGTGGCAGGCAAGGGCACTAATCATGATAGTTTCTTAAAAACAACATGGTCCAAAGAGGGCTGGTGTGACATAGACCCCATGGTACCAGAGCAGGGTTAAAGTACTTAAGAGTCCTCTGATGTTAAGTAGATTTTGTGACTCAGTGCTTCCAGAGTCCCCACTAATCAGCACTTTGTACCAGTCAGGTGTAAAGCTACAACTTTAAAGTCAGGGAAACGAATGACCGTTTATAACCGTTACAAATAATAACAGGCTCTAATTTGTTTCACGTGCATTATGGAACGTTAAATGTAATCTTCAGGGATCAAAAGTATATTTTTGGATTCCGTGCTATTCTAATCTTCGCCGGTTCCCAGTGTGTTGTGCTTTGGATGCGTGTGTAGTGCCGCCATGCTGTGTGGGTGAAGGCTGCACATTTTCCCCCCTGAGTTTTTATCCACCACATGGTTTCTAGACACACACAGAGAGCCTCAGCACGTCTGCAGATGGTCGCTGCCACGGTTTAGGGAAAGCAGAGCGGTTCGTGGACCACAAAGAACATATGCGTCAAAGGTTTAAATTTACATATTTAAGAATTTTCATTTGTGGCACGTTCAAGGTGAATTTCAGTGGTTCAGATTAAACAGGAGTTTGGGCTGACGGAATTGCAGTGTGATGAGATGGTTGGATGTTCAGGTTTCTGCTTCATGTTGTCTGAGTGTCTCTCTCTCTCTCTCTCTCTCTCTCTCTCTCTCTCTCTCTCTGTCACTCACAGAGGAGACAGAGTATGAATACAGTGGCAGTGATGAAGAAGATGAGAACAGGGGTGATGAAAGAGAATCCAGGTAAAACTACAGTTGGTGCAGAAAAGAAAAAAGAAGCCCACCCAGCACAGATACACCCAGCTGTACAGCTACAATCCCTTCACTCGTTTTTAATGACGCACTGCAGTGTGCAGATTTCTTCCTGATTCTGAACTTGTTTATGCCGGGCCTTTTATACACCTCTAGGGATTTGAGTCTCTTCCTCCAAGATGCCTCTTGATGCGCGATAAATGATGTATGAAAGATAAATTTCGAAGCAGCCAATAATGCGATATGATTCGACTCAGAGATGCGGTACTTTGTAGAATTTTTGATAAAGTCTTGGTGATGAACTGGGAGGAAATGAGGCCATGCCGGGGCTGACAAACACAAACTCCACACCCATTTTACAAGAACTGTTAAACACAGAGGCCGCGCCTCCAGTACAGGACTGATAAATACAGAGGCCACGCCTCCAGACGCCTCCAGTACGGGACTGTTGAACACAGAGGCCGCGCCTGCAGTACGGGACTGCTAAATACAGAGGCCACGCCTCCAGTACGGGATTGTTGAACACAAGAGGTCGCGCCTCTTGTACGGGACAGTTAAACACAGAGGCCACGCCTCTTGTATGGGACTGTTAAACAGAGGCCGCGCCTCTTGTACGGGGCAGTTAAACACAGAGGCCACGCCTCCAGTACGGGGCAGTTAAACACAGAGGCCACACCTCCAGTACGTTACTGTTAAACACAGAGGCCACGCCTCCAGTACGTTACTGTTAAACACAGAGGCCACACCTCTTGTACGGGACTGTTAAACACAGAGGCCACGCCTCTTGTATGGGACTGTTAAACAGAGGCCATGCCTCCAGTACGGGACTGTTAAACACACAGGCCGTGCCCCCTTTACTGAGTCTAACACACAAACCCCTCCTCCTACACTGAGACTCATGAACCAAGTGGCACACTCCCTTTACTGAAGTCATTTGGTGTCAAATAAACTTTATTGAAAGAGCCTAGATTTTAAGTTTGATTTATTTTTCAACAATGCGGCCAGATCATAAATAGCTGCATGGATCCAGTTGTTCCTTGTTCCATCACTTTTCTTTTTTTTTTTTTTTTTTTTTTTTGTTCTAAAAGTCTCCTCAGTCTCTGTTGCTCTCTACATCACTGTCTAGATGTGTGTCCTTGCCTGTATCCACTCTGAGTCCACTCTCACCTTGCACTCTCTCTCTGGCCCTCCCTGCAGCTCCATCCTGAACGTGCCAGGCGAGTCGACTCTGAGGCGGGACTTCCTGCGCCTGCAGCAGGAGAATAAGGAGCGCTCGGAGGCGCTGAAGAGGCAGCAGGCCCAGCTGGCAGCACAGCGCCGCGACCCCGAGGAGCACAAGCGTCAGCTACTCCACGACCGCCAGAAACGCATTGAGGAGCAGAAGGAGCAGCGGCGAAGACTCGAGGAGGTAACGGTCACATATACAAGAAAGCACAGAAATCCCCCTGTATGTGACGACTTTTTTTTTTTTTTAATCTTTCTGGAGCTCTGACTTGGTCAGATGATCGGAACCAGAGACCCGACTCATAGTTGCCCTCGGGCCTTTCCTGTAGTATGTGTAAGCCTGTTCCTCACCGGATAAAAATGTTTACAGGTCAACGATCCACTTACATAAATTTGATCTTGGCATATTTGCGTCTGATCCCTGTCTTAGGAACAGCAGCACAGAGAGTGGAGATGTTTTTGTGGTCTTATTTATTTATTTATTTATTTATTTGCTTGCTTGTTTTTTGGTGTGCGGGAGAGACTCGCACTTTCTGTGACTCAAACCATGACTAACGAGGGCAAAGCAGCGTGCAGTAGTATTCGTGTTTGTGCTGTGTGTGTGTGTGTGTGCGTGTGCGCACACTTCCCCCTGACAGCTCTGAGAGTGTGTTACAGAACGAGTCCACACCACAGGTTGTTTTTGTCTGGATCGCACTTGGGTTCAGAATGTTAAGTGAACACGGCTAGTGTAGCATGCGTCTGTTTAATGGAAGAATCAAACACGGCTCTGGAGTGTGCAAATCTGAGCAGGGAGCCATGAGCTGAACTCGGTGTGTTCAGCGGCGGCTCTGGGAGGAGCTTTTTTTTTAATATTTAACCCGGTGAAGAATGGCATTTGAAGAATGTCCAAATTGGCTGTGTGTGTGTGAGAGTATCTGGCCTTCATTTTGCTGGATGGATATACGTAAAAGGGTCGATCTGTTGCAGCATAATAAAGACGGAAATGTAGGATATTTTGATTAGTGTCATTCTCCTGACCTATAGATGGGAGATTAAGCCTTCAACTTTACGCATTGCAGCTCGAGAACGTTGAATAATGCTGAACCTGGGGCTCGTCGCTAAAGAGTACTTCCTAAGATCGTTAGTAAGAAGAGAGAGGGACAGTATATAGTTTGAGAGAGAGAGAAAGTGGACGCTCTCGGGTGTTGAGGCGGGAACCGTCAAAGCAACAGTCATGGCAGAAAGCACTCGGTGTTCTTTGTGGATGCAGGAGATCGACGGGAGCCTGATAGAGCTCTGGCACAAGCACAAATGCATACTTATTTGAGCACGTTTTCAGTTCCAGTTAAATGCACAAACGAATGTGAAGGGAAAACAAAGCTATAAGGAGTTTCTAAGGCGCCATGTGACACGAGGAGCGGACAAATCAGCAACCGGGAATGAAGCGCTTATTAGTAAAGTAATCACCGGACTTAGAAGCTGAATGGTAGGTTTGCCTGGTAACCGGTATGAGCTTAATCATAAAATAACACTGCGTACAAAAATGGCTTGGATTTTTTAAAAGCAGAATTTATTCATGCGTGTGGTTGGGTTTTGTTTTTTTTTTTTTTGTTTTTTTCTGTCACTGCAGTAGAATAAAGCAGATAGGAAGGGTTTTTTTTTTTTTCCGTTTTTTTTTGCCCTGTTCAGAGAGAGAGAGAGAGAGAGAGAGAGAGAGAGAGTGCTGACAGCAGAGGGCTGGCCAGTAATCGACCACAACAATAGGGAGAAGCCATGGGTCTGTAATGCAATAAGCGTCATTAGTCGATATATTTATCTCCCGTCTTTGTCCAGGCGAGAACGAGAGGGAGGGAGCGGATTAGAGGGACGAAGAAAAGGGGATGACGAAAGCACATTTTTAACGGCGCGTGCGTAGTCAGCTCCGAGCCCCAGGTTACAAGCACCTCTTTCCAGTTAAAGGGGCATTTTAAGCCTAAATTATTATAATAATAGTAATAATAATAATAATAATAATATTAATTTCCTCAGCTCTGACTAGACTTCATGGAGTATTGCACGTTCTAGGGCACACATACCTTTTGTTCGTGCAGAATACGTGTGGGTTTGAACCCAGTACAAAGGTTTTCCTGAGATTGAATGGCAGCGTTGCTTCAATCAAGTAATTAACAGGAGGAAAAGCCTGATAAATGGTAGAAAAGAAGAGGTGACCTTTTGTTAGTGTATCATGATGGACTCCGGTCTACGTGGTCGTGTATGTTTGCATGTGTTTCTTTGCAGCTCTTGATGGCCTTCTTTTATATTTATAGGCCATGGTCACTGCTTATATATACATACGTGTACCCGTACAAGAAGCCTGTAAGATTCGAGCCGTGTGTATGTGGGGGGGGGGGGGGGGGGTGCGGTCTGCAGCCATTGCTCATGTATAATTATAGTTATTTGGATATAACAGGTAGAAACTGATGCCAGATATGGATGAATTTATTCACACAGTGGAGCAGCTGGGAGAGATCCACCACTGCAGCGAGGTGACTCATCGGTCCCTTCGTCACCTGCCTCTCTCACGTCGCTCTCACTGAGTCTCTAATTCACCCTTTCGTCAACTTCCTGTTTAAAAATCATGTGTTTTTATTTTTATTTTTTATAATGGGGGCATTTACTGTATTATTTTAGATAGATGTTTAAAAATAATATTTTCTTTCAATCTTTTCTGTCTGTGTCTGTCTCTCTCTCTCTCTCTTTCTCTCTGTGTCTCAGCAACAGAGGAAGGAGCGTGAGATGGTGAGGCAGCAGGACAAGGCTCCTCACCGGAGACTCGACGACATGAGGCGGGAGGAGGATCGCAGGATGGCTGAGAGAGAGCAGGTAGCCAATCACGGCTCGAGCAGCACCACACCTCTGCCAATAGCGGCGGAGCGTAGGCGCCCACTCCCATCTTGGAATGCTTATGAATTGGTTGCTATGGGAGCAGGCTCTCAGCGCAGTTTTGAGAGTGCGCGCACGTGTGGGGGCGAGCCGTGAGCCGTGCGTGGCCCCACATTCAGTAGAATTCAAAGTGGCAGAGACGTAAAAGACCAATCAGCAAGAATTAGTGTGTTTAGCTTCTCTTTAGAGACATTCTAAGATGTATTCAGTGTTTTGAATGCACACTGTCTCTCACAAACACACGCACATGCATGCACAGTGCCTAAAGTGCTCTCACACACACATGCACATACCTACCCAGCACAGTGTTCTTCACCCACTCTCGCCCACTTATGGTCGTGTTTACTGAAGGTTCGGTAGCACAACACCCTGTTACTGCCATGCCTGGTTGCAGAGGTATTCGAGCGGTCAAACCGTTTAATAATTACACTCACGATTACTTTATGCGTAGTATTTAAATGCATCTGAATATTTAACGAGCCTTGAATTTTATACCGCCGCGGACGGGACGTTAGGAAAAGCGCTTAGTGACGTGCTCACACCTCAGGGAGACGTCCTGTCAGCTATATTGTTTTTAGGGCAGTGGTAGCTCAGGGGGTTAAGACGGTGGGCTACTGATCGGAAGGTTGGGAGTTCAAGTCCAGGTACCACCAAGCTGCCACTGCTGGGTCCTTGAGCAAGGCCCTTGACCTGCAATTGCTCAATTGTATAAATAAAAAAAAATAAATAAAATGTAAGTCGCTCTGGATAAGAGCGTCTGCCAAATGACAATAATGTAATGTAATGTAATGTACTTGGACGACACGGAATCCCTTTGAAAGGCATCATACGCACACGGAAGACACAATTAAGATTCGGACAGAGGGGGGAAAGCATCTCCAGGGCAAGCCGTTTGGATACCAACTGTTGTTATTATATGCAAATAAGGCGTCCTGCAAGTGACATACTGATATTCAAACTTTGTGTGCACACTTTCTTGAAATCATAAAGTGCAACACACACACGCGTGTGCAGTAAAGCAGAAGGCTCGAGAGCAGCCTTTTTCCTAAGTGGACGCCCCCCCCCATGTGTTTCCATTCTTTCTCCTTTTCAGCTTGTTCTCGTCTCCGTTCCTCTTTCCCTCCTTTCTCTGCCTCTCTTTCTTGCTCTGTAGGAGTTTATAAGGCATAAACTGGAGGAAGAGCAGAGACAGTTAGAAATCCTTCAGCAGCAACTTCTACAGGAGCAGGCCTTGCTCATGGTAACACTATACTCTTTCACTCTTCCATTTCCCCTGCCCTTATTACTACTATTACTACTACTACTACTACTACTACTACTGCTGCTTCACTCCTCTTCTCAAGCCAGGGTTGATGCGTCTCATATTTCCTAATGGATTGCGCTTTAATCCAGACCACGAGAGGGGAATATGGGCCTCGTACCTGTAGATCACAGGTTAGACGTCTCTGTTCCTGCGGACAGTTTGGCTTCATGAGGAGGGTATAAGATTTTAAAGCAGCGATTTTGGTCATGCTTTTAATCAGGAAATTAAAATCGTTAAAAGGCTAACGTCAGATCTAGAAAGAGTTGATCGAGCGAACCCGTCCCGTCGTGATCATGAACAGCAGTCGTCCCTTCTGTTCCGGAAAGGTTTAACCGTTTAAAAGTAGCTGACACGGGAGAAACCGGAGACTCCGGTCGGGGAGATTTCTAGAACAAGTCCGCAGGGAGTCCAGGATTTACCCCAGTTATAGCAAAACGTGCAGGGTGTTTGTTCGGAAATGAGACTCATCAGCAATTTTGGAAGAGGACATCGTGTGCCTTTCTCCTGTGTGTGTGTGTGTGTGTGTGTGTGTGTGTGTGCGCGCGCGCGCGCAGTGGGATGATATTTGTAAGTGTGTGGGTTTTGGTTTTTTGGGGTGCACTGCATAGTGTTTTGTTATAACCCACAGTGACTCATCAAATCTGCCTAAGCATATATGTTCGAGTATAGGATTATTATTATGAATCAGCAAAGAAGTTTTAACCCCTGCTTTCTTTTAAATGGGGTGCGTGCGTGCGTATGTGTGTATAGGAGTACAAGAGGAAGCAGCTGGAGGAGCAGAGGCAGTCCGAGAGGCTACAGAGGCAGCTGCAGCAGGAGCACGCTTACCTCGTCTCCCTGCAACAACAGCAGCAGCAACAGCAGCAGGAGAAGAAACCACTGTATCATTACAGCAAGAACCTGGATAACAACAAGCCTGCCTGGGCCAGAGAGGTCCCCACACACGCGCACACACACACACACACACACACACACACACACACACACACACAGTAGTATATACAGTAGTGCACATTAATAAGGTAATAAAATTATTCAGTCATATTACGGAGATGTCAGAGAATGCAAAATCGGAAAGTTGGAGTTTTACCTCTAGCTCATACAAAACACTGGAAGTGGAGACTCCTTCCAAAAGCGTTACAAGTCTCCTGACGGAAAGCTTCATCATATCAGTAATTACAATATTTTTCAATCCACGTACGTGGCGCGTCTTCAGTACAAGTCGCCGTGTAAGTCGTTGCAGTACAAACCAGAACATTTAAACGTGTGTTTTAATATAAATCTGTGATGTGCAGCGGAACTGCTGTCAGACCTGCCAGTGTAGATAGTCACTTAAGACCATCGGACCAGTCAGATCAAAGCATTCTGAATCCCAGCCCTAGGTGTATTAAAATGATCTGCACTCATAGTCCTTTTGTTCAACAACAGAACATGCAACCCGAGACTCTTCAGAGCTTAAAATGCAGTTATCTTATAAGTATCATCATAACATACTCGCGATGATGCATCTCTCTCTCTCAGGTGGAGGAGCGGAGTAAACTGAACAGACAGGGCTCCCCGAAAATCTGCACCACCGTCTCCGATACCAACATCCAGTCACGCTCCGACTCCATCAGCCAATCAGGAGGCGTGCAGGCTGCGCAGACTCCGCCCATGCAGAGACCTGTGGAGCCCCAAGGGGGCCAGGGGAAGGTGTGTGGAGATTGATCTTATGCGTACACAGCTGTTGTATTTTATCTTGAGTGCTGGGGTATTAATCAGCTATTAGTGTATTAAGCTATTAAGTTTTTTTTGTTTGTTTGTTTTTGTTTTTTTGTTTTTTTTTTGAAGAAATTTAAATGAAGTAATGGCGTTTACTGTTTTGTATGATTGGCCTGGAAAGGGTTTTACGTGATGTTTTGAGGGTCGGTGGCCATCAGCTCCCCTGTGAAAATGTTCTGCTTTCACTTCTGCTCTCTGTTTCCCTTCAGTGACTGTATCCTTCTCTCTTTCCTTTCTGTTTTTCCCTCCTGCGTCTGGGCCGCCCTCGTTCCTCTATTCCTCCTCCTCCTCCTCCTGCCACGGGGAACGCTTCCTCCCCCGGTTTGGGATTGCCGAACCTTCCCGTCCCTGTCCCGACCTCCTTTTTTCCCAACTAATAACGAAAACGAACCTTGCCCGCCTCTTGCTTTAACCTCAAACTCCCGCGCCGCCTTTTCCGGACCTCCTCATTCCTGCGAACTTTGCCCTGCCCGCCTACTTTCCTGTTTCTCACTCTCCTCGATGCCCACGATGTCTGGTGTAGTTCCAGATGGCCCACTTGGTGCCTCTGAAGCCGTACGCCGCGCCCGTGCCGCGCTCGCAGTCCCTCTGCGATCAGCCCACTAAGACCATGTCCGCCTTCCCCACCCAGGACCCCTCCCCCACCCCAACGCCCCGTCCGCTGCACTCCCGCGAGCTCGTCCGTCAGAACTCGGACCCCACATCCGAGAGCCCCGCCCCTCAGCAGCGCCCAGCACGGGATGACCACGGCCCGTGGATCCGACTCCCCGAGATCGAACAGCCTCCAAAAGTAAGCAGGAACTTACTAATGAGTTGTTTGCAGGACGCAATACTGGTGATGTCACGTGCACATATTTATCCATATTATGTATGGTTTTTTGTTTTTTTGTTTTTTTTTGTGCGTGTGTAGATTCCTCAGCGAACTGCATCTATAGCTACCGCCCTTAACACTAACCTGTCCTCTGGCATCAGACACCCAGTGCGAGCCAGGTACGCATCTCACACATACATGTAATGTCCGTTCACTCAGCGCAGGTTCAGCCGTAAAACCTTCTAGCACGTTCCAAAAATGTCCAAAAAAAAGTCCTGCAGACGTCTCGACTGATCGATTAAAGGACGCCTCCGTTCGAAATATGTACCTCCTCTTACGTGGGCGATCCTTGTTGTCTAGACTCAGGGAAATTTCGAAGGTGTTGCCTGTAAGCTTTTTCTTTTGTTTGTTTAATAAATTTACTCGGTATATAGTCGTTGCGATCAGCCTGGTTACCATTCTTCCTTTCTTCCAGTGGGCTTGGCAGTAAGAAACGTTTGGGAAAACACTTCCCTGTTTTCTTTTCTATTCTTTTGTTTTTGTTTTTTTTGTGTTCAGGTTTCTAAGTTTGTCACCGTAAGTCAAGGGTTATTGATTTTCACTTTTTTGTGCATGTTAGCAATCCAGACCTGAGTCGCAATGACCGCTGGGAAAGAGGAGACAGCATGAGCCTCATGTCCAACCTGCCTCAGACTGGCTCCCTCGAGAGGCACCGCATCCTCAGTGAGTGTGTGTGTGTGTGTATACAGTTTAGTATACTGTTTAGTGTTATAGCAGTTATATCTCTATACTTAAATAAGGAATAAAGCACCATGCTCCGATGTTCTGGGAAAAGAATCCTACATACTGGCATGCTGCAGCCTGACCTGACACAAAGCCGAGTCACTTTTACCAACCTGACATCAATGATTCTCCTGTAACACTACATGCCATAGGCTTTTATTCCTTTTATATCACAGCAATGTGGACTGTTTTTATTTATTAATGTTGCGTAGCATCCACGAAACAAGTTACTTCCTGGTGTTTCTTGTGTAATGGCAGTCGTCCCCTCACCAGCCTCTTTCTTCTCTTTGTTTAAGCGACAGCATGCTCTTAATCCGCTCGTTATTAGACTTGGATTACGTAGATTACGTTCACCATACAAGACCTTCTGAATTACACCTGGAACCATTGAGCTGCTGTTATAGAGAACTCAACACCTTCTGACCTGTCAGAGGAGAGAATCTTATAGCACCGTGGTATCAATTGTGGTATCATTTTGCACACTACTGTGTAATTTATGGTTCACGAGGGAAACGTGGTTGTGTTGCATTTTGCACACTAGCATCGCGTCTTGTGATTTCAGGTTCATCTAAAATGGACTCGTCTCCCATCCTCTCTCACGATGGACGACACAAACCTGGAGAATCCCGCACCTCTTCCAGACCTAGCAGACCAGCGGTAAAACACACACGCACACACATAGTGCAGCTCAACACAGGCGTGCATGCTGTAAAAACATTCCCACACGACAACTGCAGACTTTGCTAAACCCTTTCCCTGCTGTGTAAATGTTAAAGTAAACTGTCAAAGCATTTCCTTCTGTTCTAATACTAACCCGTGATCCCTTTATTTCTTTCTGCAACCTTTTTCTTTCCTTTTTGTGCTTTCCATCCTTCTTGAAATCTCCAGAGCTATAAGAGAGCAATAGGAGAGGTCAGTACTGTGTGTGTGTGTGTGTGTGTGTGTGTGTGTGTGTGTGTGTGTGTGTGTGTGTGTGTGTGTGTGTGTG
>JAQLOM010000017.1:12086346-12096602 GCA_030068315.1 Chrysichthys thysi
CTATTGATGTCGTCTTAACACAGGATGTCATAATTTATCATAATACAAACAAGGCTAATCCATCAAAACAAGAAACAGCAAGATGATTTCAGAAAAATGCCGCGAGTTTCCCACGGTATCCGGCCTCTGTGACGAAAGGCTAGCTTACTAAAATGGCGCCCATAGTGTGGAACTTCCGCACTTCCTGATTATCAACGTATTTTCCGGCCAGTAATCTATCTTGCGTGTAGCGCTTTAGAATCTTTGGTTATAGGCTGGAGAATGTGGAACACCTTTTGACCAAACAGAATGAAGAAATCAACAGTAGTATGGTATAAACACCTACAATCAAATGTTGTTCATAAAAATATGGCTATCGAAAAGAATTGACTCGTTTCTTTATTTGAAGTTGTTTGCATTTTTCTGGGTTGGATATAGTGTCCACCCCCAGCGAGGGGGGGTTAAAAGCGCTGATTCTTAACCTCTGAACTCCAGATATGATCAGTCGTTCTCTGGGGCCGGAGTTCGGAGGCAGCATCGGCCTCATGTTCTACCTGGCGAAGGTGTGCGCGTGCGGTGTGTACGTGCTCGGGCTGGTGGAGGCCGTGTTGAACGTTTTTGGACAGGATCCAGGTAGGCACTAGGTCAGATCTCTGGAAAATAAGTGCATTAATATTTTTTTTATATGCTCTGGCCACATGCAGCATTTGACTTACTCTTGGAAGAACAAATCAATTTTTTCAAGACAATACCTGTGCATTTCATACCAAGTATGTTTGTTTTACAAATCATGGCACCACAGCAGACCTGTAGTAACCAAATCTTACAATCTTGAATTCAATTCAAAGATTTCCAGGTTGAACATGGTCACTGATGCATGAAACGGACTGGTTTCAATCTGAATATCTGGAGTTAGTCTTGAACATAACAAATGTGCGTTTTTTTTTTGTTGTTTTTTTTTGATGTCTGATTGCCTCAAATCATGAATATTCATGTGTATGTTGTAAGAAAGACAGAATGACTTGCACGTCCACTGCTCTGGCGTTTCCGTTTTACGGTTTTCTCTTTTCCTGTCTCTCTCTCTCTCTCCGTCTCTGTAGTGGTCGGGGTGCCAGAGGGAGTGCGTGTCCTGCCTCAGGGTTACTGGTTCTCAGTGCTCTACTCTTCAGTCCTGCTGCTGCTCTGTATGGGCATTTGCCTGGTCGGCTCTCACATCTATGCCAAGGCCTCCTTCCTCACTCTGGTGGTGGTGACCGTGGCAGTGCTGTCCATCCTCATCAGCCCACTAGTCGTCAAGCCGCGCAGCTTCAGCTTCACACATGCGCTCGGCCCGAACCACACAGTCACTCGCAATGCCAGTTACACAGGCTTCAACAGCAGCACTCTCGCCAACAACTGGCAGTGTGAGTAGCAGGACAGATGTCATACTGTTTTTATAAAGCCTGCTGGTTACAGAAAATGGGAATTGATTCCAAGAATACAAGAAGACTTGGTGTTTTTTATTTGGGTCTCCATGCCTCAACCTGCTGCTATAAAGTTCAAGAAAGATGTAGCTTATGTACAGCAGACTATTTTATCTGTCTCTTTTTCTCTCTTTCTCAATTTCACACTCTCCTGTTCTTTCTCCCTCTTCCTGTCTCTCACGGTCTGCAGCGGGCTACTCATTAGACTACAGTACAAACACCGAGATGTCATTTGCCACGGTCTTCGCCGTGATGTTCACCAGCTGCACTGGCATCATGGCAGGAGCTAATATGTCAGGTAAACGCACAAGCGCTTTCTCTGTTCACTTCCTGTTTTGTTTTGGGTTTTTTTGCCATCACACTCCAAGTGTAATCCTGATAATGTTGCTCAGTACCTTTTCTGTCCTGGTGGCAGTTTGATTCTCATATTGCTCTGGATTAGTGTAACTCATCAGCACGTTTTTTTGCAGGTGAGCTGAAGAACCCCAGTGTGGCCATTCCGAAAGGCACCATCATGGCTGTGATGTACACCTTCTTCGTTTACGTGCTCCTCTTCTTACTCGTCAGCTCAACCTGCGACAGGTGACAGAAGTATACCAGAATCTGTGCCGCGTGATGCCCATGGGCCTTTTGCTGTTTTTATGACCATCTCTATATTCGACTCTTCTTGGTGGTAAAGAGCAGAGGTGCAATACTAAAAAAGCAGAAATTGTGTTTACCAACAAAAGCTTTCAAATAAATAAACGACAAATATACAAGGGGGAATCAAAAAGTAAAGGCAAAATGCACTGTAATATTATTTTAATAGAAGGAGCTGTGAGAAATCAAACACGTCACTTTTCCTCATAGTGCCCATGCAAGACGACGCATTTGTTGCGGTGTTCAGTTAGCTTCCGTATTTCTGCAGGGAAGTTTCTCAGTTGCTCTCAGAGCCAGGTGAGCACCGCTTCCTTTCCATCATCAGAGGTGACCCTGCTGCAGCACCTCCATCAGGGGACCGAAGATGTGCTAATTGCCTGGTACCAGGACGTGCATTGTCATGGTGCACCAAGACTGTTTTAGACAGCATTCCTCTTGTTTTGCTGTGAATTTCAGATTTAAGTTCATTTCATACAACACACTGTTCACTGTTTGCCCAGGTGCTTGGAAATGTGCTAGAGCAGGTCCCTTCATGTCCCAAAAGGACTTTAACATGGTTTTCTTGGAGGAGGACTGACTTTTTGAATATCTTTTTCACTGGAGAACATGGATGTCTCCACTCCACGCTTTGTCTTTTGCTCTCTGGGTTATCATGCGATTGAAAATAAATAAATAATTAAATAGTGTTTGCTTTTGGATGCTCCCTTGTATTTATGTTGAAGGATTAACTGTTCCATGGTCTGGCTTGTGCCACCTCAAAAACCACAACCACCACAATGATTGCACAACTCTGCCCAGTTTTTGATTTATTGTTCTCACTTTCATTGTGCAATCTACATGACTGTTCAACTGCAAGTTTTAGTTGGAAGGGTTCTATAATACTTAGACACCAAACTGCCTAAAATATTTTAAGTAAAAAGTTTTGCTGTTGTTGTTCTAATAAGCATTTCTTTGTCTTCCTCCCTCTTTCTCTCAGGGTGTTGCTGATTAATGACTTTGCTGTATTCCAAAAAATAAACGTGTGGCCTCCGTTTGTAATCATTGGCGTGTACTGTGCCTCGCTGTCCGCAGCCATGTGCTCACTAATTGGAGCTTCACGGATCCTACATGCCCTTGCAATTGACCAACTCTTCGGTGTGTTTGTGAAACGAAATGAACTGATTATTAAAGAGTTTGTAATGACTCAAGGTGAGGCTGTGGAAAGGAGTGAACTGATATGTCTGCTCTGTGTCTCTCAGGTTTGCCGCTAGCCCCTGCAGCCATCACCTCCCGCTCTGGAAACCCCTGGGTCTCTGTACTCTACACCTGGGCACTGGTGCAGGTGAGGTTGCGTATTACTGAGTTCTGTCATGTGTTTGTGCGTACACACAGGAGTCTTAAGTGTAATGTAGTGGTGTAAAGGTCTTCATGGGAAAATTTGGGAAGTGTGCTAATTCATCCGTATTGTAGTGGTTAGAATGAGGGGGAACTATGATGGAATTTTTAATGTTTTTTTGGTTCCAGTGCCATTGTAATAAGGCACGACACTGAAATAGGGGTCATTTTTTTTCTGAGAAATGTTTTAAAAGTCAATAAAACCGAAATGCAAGAATGATCTTGTTGCACAGGCATTAAAATTTACTATGTAGTCCTGGTTCAATGCTTTTAAATGACATGTTAACAGTTTTCTGATTAAAAAAAAAAAGTATTTTTTTTTTTTTTTTTGTATAAACCCACTAAAGGCTTTAACTGTGTGGTGTGTGTGTGGGTGTGTGTTAGTGCACAGTGTTTGCAGGTCAGCTGAATGTGATCGCAGGCTTGGTGACCGTCTTCTATCTGTTGTCCTATGCTGCAGTAGATTTGGCCTGTCTGGCTCTGGAGTGGGCGTCAGCTCCCAATTTCAGGTACAGAGAACAACACAGAGCAGATCTCCCCAACAATGAGATCATGATACCAAATTAATGCATGATGTGCAGAGTGGGAATATAAACCCCCTGCTACCGTAAACCTAAAAGGGTTAACAAAAACACGCTTAGTTAAGTGGCGACTCTCTCTCTCTCTGTCTGTCTGTCTGTCTGTGGTCAGGCCTACGTTTCAGTACTTCTCGTGGCACACATGCCTGCTGGGCATGCTTAGCTGTCTGGTGATGATGTTTGTGATAAATCCAGTATACTCGTCAGCTAGCATTGTGGTGTTGCTGGTGTTGCTGCTTGTCCTGCACTATCGATCGCCCACAAGCAGCTGGGGCTACATCAGTCAGGCGCTTATCTTCCATCAGGTACACAAACACACACACAGCAACTTGAGTTCCCCTTACACAAATACAATATCTATAGCCAGTTCTAACTATTAAACCCAACTTTTAATGTTGTCTAAAAGCACTATTTAACTACAACTGAACTGAACAGATTATAAACAGGCCAAAGTAAAATCATGGAATGTTCTGCACATAATGGTGTAGAGTCATCTATGGGTGCATTCATTATTGTGTAAGCTACATAATTTAATCTGTGTATTATAGTTACTAGGGCTGGGTATCCTTACTGATTTCCTGGATCGATCTGATTCCAAGTCACAAGGTCATGATCCGATTCAATTCAATTCGATGTCGATTTATTTATTTAGAGATTTCTTTGTGTCTTCCCTCAGTAATGCTTAAGGCACGTTGATAATTTGAAGCCAATTTAACCCCAGATGCCTTCTCCAGTGCGGTTTGATTCGCCGCTGACATTTTAGCTGAAACTATGTCCGCGTGGTGCCTGGATAAGTGGTTTCGGAGATTTGTGGCATTTCCACAATATTTTACCTCAATATGGCACAGTTTGCAGATTGTTTTTTGTTTTATATCCAGTTCCTCTCTATATCCTTGTAAGTTTTAAATCTGAAGTGTTGCCAAACATCAGCCTTTGGGCCAGACGGTGACTTCAGCAGACTAGTTTAAGCCATGACTCAATTTGGTTTCGGTTTCCCCGGTCTCACGTTTTTATAGCTCTCATTGCGCGGTCACGAGAATAAAGTAGTGCATACTAATGTGAATTTTTTAATCGGTATCGTATTTTCTGAACAAAAATTGATATTGATTGATGAATCTTTTTTTTTTTTTTAACCCAGCCCTAGTAGTTACATATGAGCTAAAATGCCTGCATGTTGGATTTTTTTTTTGTGGCTTTCCCCACTGCCGCATATAACTGCTGAATTTTTACTATGAACTTTTACTTGAGCTGGCAACAAAATCACAGAACGCACATCCCAAAAAGTGTCCATCAGTTCCTTCTATATTTCTAGAAGTGGTTCACTTTGTAAAGATTATGCAAATACAGTGGTAGCTCAGTGGTTAGGATGCTGGACTACTGATCGGAAGGTCTTGAGTTCAAATCCAGGCACCTCAAAGCTGCCACTGCTGGGCCCTTGAGCAAGGCCCTTAACCTCAATTGCTCATCTGTATAAAATGAGATAGATGTAAGTCGCTCTGGATAAGGGCGTCTGCCAAATGACAGTAATGTAATGTAAAATAGCTATCATGGTTATTCCCTCTCCAAAATCGCCTGGATTTATCCTTTCATTTCCTTGAATATTTGAAAAAAAAAAAATGCTTACTAGTTTGGGTGTATTTTAAGTGCCATTTTGTGTATATATGGCTGACTCCTACCCCCAGGTGCGGAAGTATTTGTTGATGCTGGATTCAAGGAAGGACCACGTGAAGTTCTGGCGGCCGCAGGTGCTGCTGATGGTGGCCAACCCTCGCTCTTCCTGCCAGCTCATCTGCTTCGTCAACCAGCTAAAGAAAGGTGGCCTCTTTGTGCTAGGCCACGTGCAGATCGGAGACCTGGGTAAGACTGCACATGTGCATGCTACGGAGGGCAGAGTTCAAGAGCCAGCTGTCTGTGCTGGGATGACCCTGTTGAATGTTGCACAGCAGATGCTAATAAACTCGTAATTAAGTAACAGTGAAGTGTGACAACTTGAACATGCATGACAATTCAACATTGGTTTATTAAATATGGCTCTCAATATTACAGAAGTCCAGAGTGAAACATCTAGGGAGTAGAGTCTCACAAGAGCTTATTTGATTTTCTGCTCCTTGCACTTTTAAAAACAGGATTTTAGAATGATGATTGCCTGGCTCTGATTATATAGGTTGGTACTTGGAGCAGATGTGTTAATGCAGCACTAAATTAATACACATTTTACTTCAAAACCTTATCAGGTTGTGAGTAGGCTCTACAGCCTTGAGCTAATCATGTCTAGTATGTAGATGTTCTGTTGGCCACAAACCCATTATGCTAGGCTTGCCAGCTGGCTAACTTGGCTAAATAATGTTCGTGCCTACCTGTTATTAAAAATAATAAAAAAAAACCCACAAGGTAGCTAGATGCTAGAAATTAACTACCTGTCATTGTTTGTATTTATGTATGTATGTATGTATGATTTTGATTTTAAAAACCTTCAATAGGATTTAAAAAGTGTACAGCTGTAGGGTGTTCCCAGAGGGGAATTCACATAGAGGGCAGTATATACCTACAGTAGATACAGTAACAGACACATTCTTATAGCAGAACAATAACAAATCACTAATTTCTCTCTCTCTCTCTCTCTCTGACAGATGTCATGCCAACAGACCCCGTTCAGCAGCAGTATAATTTCTGGTTGAGTCTGGTGGATAAGCTGGACATTAAAGCATTTGTAGATCTGACCCTCTCACCTTCAGTCAGGCAGGGCACCCAGCACTTACTGCGCATCACTGGACTGGGTGAGTCTGCCGCTGTCTGCATTCACACTTGCAGATGTTTTGGATCTTCTCCCATAGAAATAAGTTGCCCCCCTCCCCCCGCTCGGTTCAAACGGTTAAACCCGACGCATCTGTAATCTGTAGAACAGTATTTTACTTTGGGATATTGATCTGTGTTCTCCCTGAAAGCTTGCATATAGGCACACTGCATCACTGAGTAACTTGTGTAATGAGACCCTAGTGATCGGTTTAAGCTTAAATGAGGCATGAGTGACACTGAAATTGTCCGCTTGCAAGATTATAACACAAGGTCTGTTATCCACGGTGTTAGAAATGACCGTTTTGCATGTGCTCACCCTGAACAGGAGGAATGAAGCCAAACACACTGGTTCTGGGCTTCTATGACGACTGTTATCCAGAAGATTATTTTCTTCAGGATCCTACATTCTGTAAGGGTTCAGTGAATGGTGCTGGTTTGACGGGAGACGAAGGGGACAATTTTGGTGTGGACCTCCCATCCCTGCAGGCGCACTTCCCTCCTGTGCGTCATGCCGAGAGCCCACGCTGGCTTCAGCCAGACGAGTACGTCGGAATTATCTTGGACGCCATAAAGATGGGCAAGAACGTGTGCCTGGGCCGTTACTTTTTCCAGATGCCACCCGAAAGGAAAGGAAAAGGCGCAACGCCCATGAAAGGCGGAGAGCCTGCTGCTGACACGATTGACGTGTGGCCATCTAACCTGCTAAGTGCTGGTGGAAACCCGAGCTACGCCGACGTATGCAGTCTGTTTCTGCTGCAGATGGCGTGTGTTTTAAACATGGCTGCCAGGTGGCGCCGTGCTCGTCTCCGCATCTTCCTCTGTGTGGAGTCAGAGTCTGGTGACCAAGGCTGGCTGGCCAAAGAGGAGCGCTTCAGGGAGCTGTTGGGGAAGCTGAGGATCCGTGCCACCATTAAGATTGTGTCGTGGGATCCTGTGGTGCGCCTGCTGCGGGGAAATGACCGTAGCATGCCCCCTGTGGTGACGGAGGAATTCCTCTATGCGGTCAACAAGCTCCTGAAAGAACATAGCACTTCCGCTGCAGTGCGCTTCCTCTATCTGCCCCGCCCACCTGCCGATTCCAGCCAATCTCAGCAGTACCTGGCACAGTTGGATACTCTCACTCAAGGACTTGGTCCCACTCTTCTGATTCATGGGCTGACCCCTGTTACATGTACTGAGCTTTGAGCAAAGGATGCCATTGAGTTAAACGCTGTTACATATAAAGGGAAGTCACTTGAAACCAACTATTAGACCAAATTTACTCAGAAAAGACATGTTTGGTGTGTGCCATGTGCTTCTTAGTTTTGCAGTAGAACTATGGGCTTGTCTTGAGTATTTGACGTACTAATTTTAATGTACATCATTAACAATCCCCCCAAAAAATAGCAGGGACATCCATATTTACTCATTTCATTACAAAGTGCGGGCTGGGGCCTAGAGGCTGGAGTGTATAGGTAAACTGGTCTCAAAGCTGTACACCAAACAAGTCTCACCTGTAAGGGGAACATTGTGTACTTGCAGAACCATTCCTTTAATATACTTAACACATGCAGTGGCTTGTGCTTCCTCAACACTGCAGGTGTGTCTTATGTGTGTGGGCAGTTCCTTTGTTCTCTGTCAACATATGTATTTGTCCTCTTCTTGATCTGCGTAAGACATTAATTTAAAGGGATAAACTGAACCAAAAAAGACGCAAGTGTTTTGTTTTCTTGTCTTTTTTGCGTCAGTCACCGTTGCTGCATAAATGGGGAATATGAACTTTTCACAACCTTTAGTCAAGCACTTTCCTTCCATTTCAATGCAAGGTGATCTGAAGGATATCTGGACATATAGGGAACATGATCCCAGGGCTGAAGGAGTGTCCGTGTAGAATATTAACATTCTATAGTGATTGTTTGGTCAAATGGCACAGCCGGCTTGCTTAATTAGAAATCTTTTCTTCCGATTGTGTTCTACTCGTGTAACTTGAGTGTTGCTGTATGACTGCCTGACTTACTTTCCCATAGCCATCCAGACTGGTACAGGTTTGTGTTTTTCTCTGCTTTAACATTCTCAAATGCACACTGATGGCTACCTGGCCCCTTAGTCTTATCAGGCCAGTGCATTGCTTCCCATTCCAAGTGTTTTCATTGCAATGTGACTGTCTTTAAAGAGTACTCCAGTAGAGTTTTTCAGTCTAATCTTCATCTAGTGCATAACTAACATAACTGACTAACTTGTATAAGTTCAGCAACAAATGAAAAATGTATGATGATGATGATCTTTGGTAAGTAGAGGGACCAGAGGAGTAAAACACCTTGGTGCATGCTATTGGAGGAAAATAATGCATCATGAAAGGAATTATTTTCCTATTACAGCATGCCCTGTGTGGTTTACTCCTTATACGTTTCACATAAAGGTTGAAATAATTGCACCCAGCCCTAAGACTTTGAATGTCCAAGTTTTGAGCAATACGTTTTCTAGTCTTTTTAAATACAGAGGATCGTGTTGCAGATCCCGTTTGTAGTAATCACACAAACACTATGGATATGTTGGTTGTCAATTTGAAAAATGCTTGACTCTTCCTTTAAAGGCCTGCCCTGGGACAGCAGAAATGACTTTATAATCGTGACAGTTGTGGTACTTGAGAATGTGTTCATTTGTTCTGACGATATACGTATTGATGTTTAGCATCTTAAGACCTACTTGAGTAATGTTGCCTTAAACATGGTGGTTGTTTATGTATATTTGCAGCACGTCCTAATCTGTTTGCTGGAGTTTATCCAGTTAGCGAGAAATGCTTCATGCAAATGCTTATGTGAATATAGGTTTACCTGAAAAGGTGTGACGCATTCTTGGCCACTCAGCTTTACTATAACTGCACTTAAGGTTTTACTTTGTGGTGTTGACGTACCTCATTTCTTCCTGTAATGTTCTATAAGAGATTATTAGGAGAAGGTTTGAAGACTTTTGTATAATGTAATAAGCATTTTTGAAAATGACACGTATGCAGTTTGGTAATGTTTGGGTTGGTTCGCATTCAAATGTTTGTACTTGTGCTGAGAAATGTTACGGGTGAGAATCTTCTCTTCTCGATGCGGTGGGGTTAGTCTGAATGTACAAGTCACTCCTGGTCATGTGCTTTAATTTAATGTACATTTATATAAAAGAGGTCCTGGATTAACAACACATATTCTGTTGCATTTAACAAATAGAGGGTAATATTATATACCTATAAAAATAACTGTACCCAATAAACTGGTTAAATAGGTCCTGTTTCTTTACTCTGCTCTGTATCTTCTCAATTTCTGATACACAGCCCAGTGTAGTGCATTTTTTTTTATTATTAAAACAAGAATTTGATCAGAAATGGGATATATATACTCAGCAAAAAAAGAAACGCCCCTTTTTCAGGACTGTGTATTTCAACAATAATGTTGTAAAAATC
>JAQLOM010000017.1:12096702-12112466 GCA_030068315.1 Chrysichthys thysi
CTACTTTTAGAACATAAATGTCGGCGCGAGCGCAATATATATATCAGTGGGAACCCGGGGAACACGCTGGGGGTTTTTTTTTGTATTTTTTTGCATGCCCCAGAAAATAATTGATAAGTACTGCCCTAGGGGTACGAACAGAAAAATACATCTAGGAAATACACACAAAACAAGTCGAACTAACTATACAGCTGATGCATGTCAATTTAACTGCACTTTCCTTGAACACTAATAAAATTATCCGCAAGGCGGGGAACCTTTGCGGGAATTTTTAGAGCTAGCCACGCTGTCTCCGTTATGAGCAAAGACTTCGTGGTGGAACCAAAAACATTAATAAACTTTCTATTCGCATTATTTCCTCTCGGACCTTCGCAAAGCATGCAGCACATCATCACACATGTATTATATCAAAAACTAGAACTCAACCCACCTTCTGCTGTTAAGAAATTAAAATATAATACAACACACCTAACCAACAGAATGCAAAAACGCGCTTTCTGCTCGGGTACGGCAAGCGCCCTGGGACAAACCAACAGCCCTGCAGTACCCCTCCGTCCCAAAGGAGGCGCCTATCCCGTATATAAAACTAGACTGCTCAATAATCGCACAAATCACACAAATACTATGATACATTTTCAACTCCGTTACACGAGTCTCCCCTTGTTTGCGCATAAACAAAAACATCAACAACAATTACGCTTTGCTAGTACATGCCACGCCCTACGACCTTGTACGCAGCAACCACTAAGTCTGCGTGCCCAGGTAGGCAGCACCAAAGATTCTAAAGCGCTACGTGCAAGATGGATTACTGGCTCGAAAATACGTTGATAATCAGAAAGTACGGAAGTTCGACACTATGGGCGCCATTTTGGTAAGCTGGCCTTTCGTCACAGAGGCCGGATAGCGTGGGAAACTTTTTTTGGGCATTTTTCTGAAATCGTCTTGTTGTTTCTTGTTTTGATGGATTAGCCTTGTTTGCATTATGATAAATGATGACATCCCGTGTTAAGACGACCTCAATAGATGATTTGAGCGGATTGCTAGATTTTTTTTCTCAGTAATTGGAGCCCAATTGAGGTAAGTTCAACTCCATGCAGCTACACTGCAAAATCAGCCCCATTTGATTTAAGCCTCGGATATCGATTAACATCGTGGATTGCATTTGCCTTCAGACATCAATTTGTTATCTCAGATAGTACTGACAACAATTAACCTCCTCATGACGGCTTGAAGAACTTTGGACAGTTTAGCGGATGTTTTCCAAGAAGTGGCGCTAGCCGTTGTTTGCCGAAACAGATAAGGAACGTTACAGTGGGCTTATCAAAATGGCGTCCACGGTGATACTTCTGCTTATTGTGTAAGTGACCCATCTTGCTCCGCTTTAGAATCTTTGTGCAGCACTGAAGCGGATGGGTCACAAATGATAGGGTGTGATGCGTATAGTTCGCGTAACGTACAAGCAAAGAACGTGAAACTAGGGTATGTTACTGGCGTACTGGAAGTAGGCAGCTACATAAAAAATTGACCCCTTGGCTGTTCTAGTGTAGTAAGTGTATTTTGCTTCAGCAGGATCATTAAAAAAAATTTTAATTGGTCATTTTTGAATGTCACAGGCCTCTCAGTCGACACAAAACAGTCAAAGCAGCTCAAAACCTTGGTGAACAGTTAAATCTGACAAGCCTGAAACATGCTCAAGAAATCTACTTACTTGCTCAAGAAGGCATCTTGGACCAAAGCTGTGCATTACCATGCCTCTAGCAATAAAGCCTACATCGATTTTTCTGCAGCCATGTTTCACAGTGAAACCTTGCCTTGTGTTGCATTTCCTTTTCCACTCAGAAAACATGTTCAGTGTTAGTGCAACTTCTAGAACACAAATTCAGACTTCTTCATTAATCCCAACTGGCTGCTTAGTGGTTGTTTTCCTCAGCACTATGTTAAATATAAACTGTCGTTTATGCTTGAATGAATAACTACATGGGCTCTAAACTAAACTTGCTGAGTTTAATTTGTAGGCTGACACGGTGCAGAACAAATAGTAAGGAAAGAGCTGTTGAATGTTACTAGGTTTATCATAGATGTTTGGTAGTATGCTAGGAAATATATTCTCAGACTCATTTTATCACTTGACTGGGCCAATTGGGCCTGATCCAATTTTTTGCAGTGTGCCTTATAAAATTCTTGACAATATATTAAAGGAATGTTGTTGATGCATTTCTCTGGAAAATGTTTGTCTTCTAAGGATCAGCTCATACATTTCCAAGTCATTGCAATTATAATGATGGTTGTCTCATGTCCACTTATATCTTCTTATTACCTTTTCTTACCTTCAGTGTCCAGAGTGCCACCAGGAAGTTGTCCCGAAAACAGAAGGGCAGTGTGTTGCGTGCCCACTGTGTTCCAAAGCAAAACGTCGTGTGTTTCACTTCTGCTGGGATTGTCAGAGAGAGTGGCCAAGGCGAACATCACCAACCAGCTCCTGCACACTGTCAAACTGCGCTATCCGGGCTGCGCTACTCTCTGACAAACGTATTAATGATCCCAACAGTTCGGCAAAAGGATGCCCCTATTTCAGGGCCTGTCCTATGTGCAATGCCCTGCTCACACACAATGGAAAAGGCTGCCCCAATATTAAATGCCCTAAGTGCTGCACACACTTCTGCTTCCGTTGTCTTCGCACAAGATGCTTCCTTACTGGCTTGAATCTACTTGATTTGACCATAATTGATAGGCTCAGGTTGATTGAAGTTGAACAATGTACTATTGTGGATAACAGCCAGAGTCTGAGGGCATTTTGTTAGTAGAATCAGTCTGTAGGAAGTAAAATCAAAATATGTACCCTACAAATAAGCAAATTTTCACACTTGATCTACAGATGTTATTCGCTGTTTTAAATGAAGCTGTACTTAAATAATAAGAAATTTCATCTGTCATTGATATGTTTTTATGTGATCAAATATGATTTCTGTGTACAAAAGAAAAACGTTTGGATACGGTATAAATCTGAAAAATGGTGAATGTGAGGAAAACACAATTAAACCATGCATTCGAGAGATTTTCTTAAATTAAAGTGTGGTTTTATTTTATCGTGCTTAATTTTTTTTATTTTTACTTTGAGACATAAATACACCACTTTCTATGATGCAAAAGAATGAATTAACACGTGGTTAAATTGGCCAAGTTCTACAAAAAAAGCTCTACAATGGCATTACTGTATATACCATGTGACATTTGGTATTTCGTACAACTGTGCATTTAAAAGGACTTTGACTCTTAACCAATCATTCCTTATTAAAAACAAGCATAGCTATTCACTTCATTCACTTAAAGAATTCAAACAGTTCAATATGACTTTGTAATACTCTGGTTGCTAAATAAATATCTAATCGTTATGATCTAATAACTTGTGATGAAATTCCTAGTGCTATTTCCTCCACTTGAATTTCTTTGGTTTATGCACTCAAGATGTAACGTCGCGAGCTCCGCCTTGGAGCTCACATGTAGACATAAAGAAAACACTTATTTATTATTTTATTTTTTATTTAATTTTTTTATTTACAAAAAAAACGCCTTTCACATGCTCTCAGTTGCGTAACACTACTAGCCCGTGACCTGCGGATCCATGGATTGATTCCCAGTCTGGGCGAGAAGCTGTTGAGACCACACGCCACCTTATTTTCCCATTCCTACTTCTTGGTTCCTACCATTTCCGTTCCCTTTGGGTCAACAGGTCTCCAGGATCCACTTTGGTCCATCTTGTGTCACCTCTTACAAAAAAACAAAAAACAACACTGTGTTAACAAGTGTTAACTCTATCTGCAACAGTGTAAAATTATAGCCTTTTATTATGTTAAAAAGTTTCAAATTTGAATAGTAAATTGTTTACGTAATCAAACACAAGTCTTTCTTCTTATAAAAATGCTGAAGGGTTATGCAAAATATCTGTACAGACTGGCTAATTTTATACGCGTTACCTGCAACAAAATTCTCCCGTAATAATATTTGCAGAGCCAGGATACAAACCTGGCTGTCTGGATCGCTAGAGATTCAGCTTTGCCATTATACTACAAATAACACATGCAGCATGGGTACGTTTCACTACGTGTATACTGCTTGTGCTTTTTACCCTGTCACCCTTGTGCGGCAACCTTCTGAGCGTTTAATTGCTGCCTTTTTGCCTTTTTTGTGTGCACACCCAAACACGCATGAACACTGAGAACACACATCAATATTCATATAATCAGTGAAGTATAGATAATAAATCATAGCTAAATATAATGCTCTTGAAAAATGGCAGGTTTGTTCAGGACTTCCCGTCTCACACAGTGATGACGCACTGATACCAGGCTACCAGGTAGTATCCACGACTCCTCTTGCTTAATGCAAACGCAAAGAGGCAGACAAGAGTTGAGTTGAGCTGATAGCATGCAGTAGAAAAGGGTCATAATATGCGCTTAAAAAAACGTCAGTTTATCAAGGAAAAACAGCAAAAATCTAAGTGAGGCAGTGGTAAAAAAAACCCCAAACTTTTCTCATGTTGCACATATGTAAAATTGAAACATTTGACACTATTTTTACACATTTTTTGCAAATTCTATGCTTGAAAGAATCTCATTACAATGCCAAATACCATTTTTTTTGTTATAATAAATGTCTTTTCTCTCTCTCTTTCTCCCCGCCTCCTATCTCTCTCTCTCTCTCTCTCTTTTTTTTTTTTTTTTACACTGTATCTGTATTTAGAGTCGGAGTGATTGTATTTGCATTTCCTTGATTCTTTCTTTCTTTCTGCTGAAGGCTTGTAAGAGGCTTGCAGGTTGAAGATTAGTATAGCACATCCCAAGCTGGCTAATCTTATTAGACCAACTGGACCATATCAGTCCTGAGACAGTGGGACACTCACACACACAGATCAAGGGCCAGTCAGAAGGACACAGCTAAAGAGACTATATGGATTTCCAGAGTTACATATGGCTTCTGATTTAGCTTCGTAAACCATTCATAACCCTCCATCCTCCTCTTCCGTCACTTTTTTTTTTTTGCTCCTACATTACCGGTACCTTTCACCCATGTCGCACCTGGACTAATTTCTCTACTTTGAATGTTGAGTGAGAAGTAAACTGCCCCTGAACCTACAAGTACCCCCTGATTGATATTGCTCTCTTAAAGTCTCTTTATTGGGTCTAACAGATGTGGCAGCGGTGGCTCAACAGTTTAAAGCTCTGGGTTACTTCTCAGAGGGTTGGGAGATTTAGCCCCGGCTCTGCAAACATGCCCCTGTTGGGCCTTAAAACCTACTGATTCTTAAATGTATTGTTTCGACCTATCCCCACTGACCCCACATAGAAATGGGGGAAGAGATGGAAGAAGAAAAATGGGACTAACAGAAGCCAGACTAATAAGAGAATCAACCCCTAAATTAAAATAGAGTAAGTATTAGCTGAATCAAATGAAAATGGATATACCTTTATTTTTACAAGTACATTCATTCGCTTTTATAGATGCATCTGGATGCTAGATAAAGTACTATAAAACACTGCAAAACAGTCATCCAATGATTCTGACCTAATGATGAGGAGAAAAATTGGTAAACACGACATACAAAGCCAGATTCATCATCCAAACCCTTCAGTCCAGTGACATTCTCTTATCGCTTATAACCGAATAACCGTGATCTGAGATGATGAGAAAGTTCTATTTTATACTAATACCGGTATGTATGCTTTAAAGCAGCTAGGATTGTCGAGAAGTGTTTTCACAGCAAGTGGCATATTAGAGGGAGAAAAGGCCCACCAGCTTAGAGAGTGAATAAAGCTGATTTATCTGCTGGGCCTACATAGCCACTAATGACTGGGGCAGAGGGCGCTAACTTATGACTGTCTCCCAAAGAGGAGTTTGCACTTGCAATGGTTTACAAGAGTTCCCAAAGATGATGTTCACTGGATATATAAGAACATTTGCAAAGCCCTTTCTTTCTATCAAGTGGGAAATATACTTCAAACAGGTCCTCATGATGATGTGCACATCTTGGGCTGCGTCTCAGTTACACCTGTTTGGACAAATTAAGCTCCTCCCCATTAGATCTGATTAATAAAGGGCAGCCATATTGTTTACAAACGTCAATGTTTTTAATATTACAAGGTTCAGACTCTGAGTATTAGACTATATTGACAACATGGAATTTTTGGATAACAAAGTAACAAACCGAGGACAATTGAAAAATTACCACCTATAAAAAAACAAAGTCTCAAGAACTTAATTTGTCTCTTTGATCTTCTGAGATATTTCCAAAGCATATGTATGTACATCCAGGCACAGACGTACTATACACTCACATGCACACTGAGAAAAGCTGTGTGGATTAAACACTAAAGAAGGTCAAAAAGTCACCACTTGGACTCAGCTTTCATCCACCCCTCCTTTGTCCTCCATTTGTCCTCTCTCTCGCTTCATCTCTCCTTCACTAAATCGGTCTATTCCTAGTAAGAGTCAGGGCTCAGAGAAGCGTTTACTCTACTTACTGCCCCGGAAAAGGCACCTCGGTTTGGGGAAAGACCTAGTCCAGCACGGAGCCTCTAACTTCAAGGAAGCATAATTCTGCAATTTATGGTCGCCAATTAAATGGATTTATGTTTTACCTTTTGCGAGATTTTTTTTTTTAAAGGAATACAAAATTGTTTGGAAATATTTTTTCTAGCCTTGTTTGGAATAACATTTTTATGTTCCTTTTTGTATTATTTATATTTCCTTTTTTTTTTTTTTTAAAGTGCGATACTCTTTTTTTTTCCACTAAAAGAGCAAAGTCCTATTTAAACTCTGGCATTCCACAGACTCCAGGATTCTGATGGAAGGTTCACTCCAGATGGCCTTTTTTTAGAAACATCAAACCAGGTCAGCATGATCTTTTGTTCGGCAATGTTCTGAAATGATTTGCGGTAAAATTGAACTCACTATTTAAGTAATTGTGACCTAAGTGCTAATCATCATCGATTTATATTGTATAGCTCTTAAATACCATTGTCCGCTAACTGGATGAAACATTGAAAATGCTCTTGCATTAATCTTATATTAATGTCTCCACCAAGAGAGATGACCACGGGATTTGATGTTTCCAACTTCTAAAGTTTAGGCATTAATGATACTATGCAATTGCAAGAGTTAGCTGTCCTCTCAGACAGTAATGTTTCTTGAAATATTTAAAGTCAGTCCTAATTCCCACTGTGTTATCAAAGCCATATCTTATCTCTTGCCTTGCTAATTAAATATGACTTTTATACATACATACATACATACTGATAGATCATCATATTGAATATGCTTCAAATAGGAAGTAATAAATGCATAAAATAACTATTAGCTAAATGTGCATACCCAGCGATGCTATTCAACCTATATAGTAATGACACTCTCATCATTTTTTATGGAGCTAGACAATAGAATTTCTGTGACTTAACTGACGGGAGATCGAGTACAATTCAGGAAGTGAACGTCCCTGTTTAAGAACACAATAAAGGGTAGGAGGAATATAAAGAACAGTGAATATTGAGAAACGTAACATGGACGGACAACCCCATAAAGAGGAAGAAGCCAAAAAAAAAGTACGTCAAACAGTAATAGTGTAAAGAGAGAACGGGCAAAGGATTTTAGTCCTCAGATTCCATGGCCAAGGTAGTGTCAAGGGCTAATAATGCCCAGTCCTGCTAATTAGCTTGCCAGACACACAGTGGTAAATAAGAACATAACCTACCACACAGCAGACACTGTGTAATCACTAACATGTTGCTATCTTCAGAACGCCAACAGATGGCACAAGGTGGACAGGATCATGACAGGGTTCGAAATGAATAACCATGCCCACTATGCATTCAATTTTGAAAACGTCAGGGTAATGTAAACGGATCTATTTTATCCACGTGTCTCTGTCTTTTCTCCTTTTCCTTTGCCTGATATCTCTGTTAAGATCTAACGCATCCGTTCGGTCCTCTAACGATACCTCTCGACTTTCCCTGACTCATAACAGGAGAAAGAAAATGCCTGTCCACAGAGATCCCAACTTCCTCTGTCAGTCGCACCATCCACGATGGCATGCAGAACCTTCCACTGAATGCAGGAAAGAACAGAAAGAAACATCTCGTCCTCACACAGAATACTCACCCGTTAGGACACATGCACCCACATCTTCGGACTGTTTACTGCATAGGCATTGGTGGAGGGGGAACTGGTTTCTCCTGCCTCTGCTTATAGTTTGTTATTTGCCCTGTGAGGCTTGGGGTGCCACTTTCAAGATTGCGCTAGTGGGACCATGGACATGTGACCCCATGTACTCCAAAGCCCTGCCTGACCTGGCTGCCCGATTGGCTATGGCTCGCATCAACAAAGACCCCTACCTCAGTAAAGGATACTGGTATGATTACACCTTGATCAATGAGGAGTGCCAGACTTCCAGGGCTTTGGCCCGCTTCATTGAATTGGAGGGGTATGGCTCTGTTTTTCTCGGGCCTGCAAACCCAGGCTATTGCACCTCTGCTGCTCTTCTGGCCAAGAACTGGAATGCAGGAATCCTGTCCTGGGGATGCCTGAAAGCCAACATGGATGACGGGACATATCCAACATTCCTGCGGCCTCTGCCACTTTCGTCCCGGGTGCTGTTTGCTGTGTTGCGCTTCTTCCACTGGGCACATGTAGCCATTGTGTCAGAGGAAAATGACATATGGGAGGCGACAGGGCAGGAACTCGCTGCCTCACTGCGTACCCTTGGCCTACCCATCAGTACTGTCATTACCACCGAGATGGATAAAGAGGGGGCCCGGAAAGCCCTAGAGAAAATCCGAGAAGCAGATCGGGTGAGAGGTGTGTGCTTAACAGAGAGACTCAAAGAAACATTTGTATTTGTATCGATATACATTATATTAACAATATCATATTAACATATTAACAACTATAAATTTGTTCGATTTGGCGCTGAGTAATATACATCTACTCAACCTGTATTTCCAGAGAAAAATCTCCAGTTTCTTAAAGTATCATAAGTATACCCATTTCTTAAAAACAACAACAAAAAAACTGCAAGAAGTTCCTTCTTCAGCATCGTGATTCATAATAATCATCACATTGTGTTGACTCCCTTGGATCATCCTCACCTATTTTTGTGTCTATCTGTCTGTCCCTGCAGTGGTCATCATGTGTATGCACTCCGTTCTCATGGGTGGAGAGGCTCAGTATAATTTACTGACTATGGCAATGCACATGCGCATGATTGATCGTGGATACATCTTTATCCCATATGACACCCTACTCTATGCGCTGCCCTATAAAAACGTGACCTACTCAGTACTGGCCAATGACACCCAACTGCGACGGGCGTACGACGGAGTCCTGACTGTCACCATGGACCAAGGGGAGCAGAACTTCTATGAAGCCTTCAGAGAAGCCCAGGACAGCTACGAGATCCGCAGCAGTGCTGAGCCTGATGAAGTGAGATTTGGGGGTGGGGTTTTGGGGGGTTGGTCGGGGTTACAGTATGCCTTATGTCACTCTTGGAGCTTGAAATTAAAATATAAATATAAAATATAGGATGGAACAGAGCTAGCGTGCACTAGGATTCAGGGCAAGTCAAATGTGCTCAGGTGTCAAATGTAATGGAATATGTGATCCCTATATGTATATCAGCTTACCCTGGAGGTGTATTGAACTAGTTCGGGTTCAAGATGGAACCAGCGAGATAGAAAAACCCTTTATGGTGCCTCGTGGAACCTAGTCAAGTTGAACTGAATCCATTGAAAACGAGTGCTCATTTACACTTGCCAATGCTTCCAACGTATTCCAAAATGTTTCTGTATAATCGAGTAAATCGTTTAACTCATCCTTTTCCTCTTAAGGTCTCTCCATTCTTTGGCACAATCTACAACATGCTGTACTACACAGCCATGGCAACAGAAAACAGTAGGTTGGCTGGAGGTGGCCGACGGATGACAGGGGAGGCTCTGGCTCAGGACAAGGGAGGCTTCGAGTTCAGTGGCTTCAATCAACCCATTTCGGCAGGCACCAATGGCGAGGGCATGCAAGCACGTTATGTGGTACTGGACACAGATGGCACTGGTGTCACCCTCCAGCGGACACATGTCCTGGAGGCACCACACACATATGGGAAATTTGGTGCACTCAAGTACATGGGAAAGTCCATCCATTTTGCAGGTGCCACCCCCAGCTCTGACCCCAACTGCTGGTTCAGCAGCTACATTGCCTGCAGTGGTGGTAAAACAGGCCACGACGGCCTATTCCTTATTTTCATATTGAAATCGGGTGCGATATACATGAAAGACTCAGTCAAACATTAACGCAAGGACTGCAAACCTTTTTTAAAGTTAACCCAAATTAGAATCTAATTTATGACTTTCATTATCCTATTTGTACTGCTATGCTATTACGATCTCTTATCTTATCTTATCTTATCTTATCTGTTGCTGTATTTTCCAAGCTTCACGTCCTTTTTGCTTTCTTCCTGGGCAGGAATGGATGGAGTGACCTTCTTCTTCCTTTGCCTCGTTTTCTGTGCTTTAATCGCTGCAGGTGTTTTCCTCTACCACGTGAAGTACGTAGCTTTTTCTGTGGTTACTAGTCCAGGTCTATTTGGACTCTTCCCCTGACGCGTGTGCAGAATTCACATTTTTGTCTGTATTTTGGCGCTTTATGCATTTCTTAATTCGGATATACGTGTTGATTGATATGTGGGTTGTTTTTTTTTTCTGGGTATGTAGGATGACGGGACAGCTGGGAATGTTGGGAGCGTTTGGAGGGGGAGGTATGTCAACACCCTCCAAGATAGTGCTCACGCTGGATGATCTGGTTTTTATCAACACACAACTGAGCAAGAGGGTTAGTGAGCCTACCTCGAATCTTTTGTCTTTTTGCTTTCTATATGTCGCATGCTGTTCTGTCCTGCTTCATCACTTGAACATTGGACATTTGAACATGTTGAACTGACGTGTGCAGAAAGATCAGTTTTATATCTCTTTGTATGTGGTTATTGTACTTGCTTGACTTTGTGTGTGTGTGTGTGTGTGTGTGTGTGTGTGTGTGTGTGTGTGTGTGTGTGTGTGTGTGTGCGTGTGTATCATGCTTCCTCTACCCTGACCACAAGCATTTCAGTGTACATATGGCATACTGTAGAAATGATGAACAAACTTGAGTTGACTGTCAGTCAGAAGGTACAGGTCTACGACGAACCTCTTTCTATCTATCTATAGAAACTCAATGATGACAACATGTCGAAGAGTCAGTTAGATGAGAAAACCCTTCGTCACTCTGTCTCAGGACGAAGCTACTTCACATCTACCCCCGAAATCTCCAACGTGGCCGTGTTTGAGGTGTGTGAATTTGGGGAACTGTACTTGTGAGAAAATACATACACGGAAAAGATACACGGGAGTTTAAAAGTGTTCGTTTGGGGGTTTTTTTCTTCGTAAAAGGTCTGTGTGGCGTTTTAAAAAAATTTGTGTTGGCAGGGAGACTGGGTATGGTTGAAGAAATGCCAAAATGGAGAGACAGTCGCAGAGATCAATGACTGCACACAATCCCTCTTCATTAAGGTGAGAGATAGAGAAAGAGAGAGAGCCGAACGAAATGAATGAATCAGTGGTGTGGCGACGGGGAGACCCAAAAATGAGAGGGAGGCCGAACGGATGGCATAAGCAAGTGACGAGAGAGTGAGTGATAAATGAGCAGCAGTGAGAGTAAAAAGGCTTACATGTCTCTCTCGTCATCTGCAGCTGAGGGATATGCGTCAGGAGAATCTAAACTTGTTCATCGGCATGTTTCTGGACTCAGGGATATTCGGCATTGTGACCGAACACTGCACAAGAGGCAGCCTGGAAGACCTACTAAACAACGAAGAAATGAGACTCGACTGGATGTTCAAATCCTCCCTGCTCATGGACTTGATCCGGGTAAGAAAGAGAGAACAAATTAATTTAAAAAAATGGATGTTGTTACCTAATATGACATAAAATTTTATATAAATTTCTCTTTAAACTTAAAGAAAGACAATAGTCAGGCATCTGTAACTTCTAATTGGATTAAAACCACTTCTCTAAGACTCTCACACTACAAATGTATTATTTAAAAAAATACACACCTCACCATCTGAGGCCAATTTTGTCCTCTGCCCTTGACCATGATTATTAATTAGCAAGGCTAGCCTAAAGTTAGCACATAGCAATATAACTTTTCTCAAGACCCTTAATTATAAGCCTGTAATCTTAATATTCATACATGGGGCATGGCTTGGCATTTTATGGCTTACCTATTTTGTAAGCATTATTCACAAGAACATTCAATCACTGTGCAATTCGTTCCCTACGTCGGTCTGACTCGGCATCCGCGTATGAGTTGGCTCTTTTAGGAGAACGACTCCTGTGTATGAGCTGTTTTTCTCTCTGTTTTTCCTCCCCCCCCCTTTTTGGTGTAGACGTTGGTAGTTCCGTTAGTCGTGTGGTATTGTTTAATTAAGTGGACTTGCGTACATTGGCATTGACTTCCCTGTGGGGAAATGCACAGCGAATTGACTCTTCAAAGACCGGGAGTCAGTTCATCAGTCAGAGACCTCAGGTCTAATCAACTGTTCCACGTGGTATTCCAACAAAAATATCTTTTGTTTGAATTTTTCACACTTATCTCTGGTTTTCATCTGTCCTCGGTCTATTATCCCTCATTGTTTTTCAGGGAATGAAATATCTGCATAATCGCGGTATCATTCATGGGCGTCTAAAGTCTCGGAACTGTGTGGTGGATGGTCGGTTTGTATTAAAAGTGACCGATTATGGGTTGAACCAAATCATGAGCTCCCTAAACCTCTCCCAGGATTACAGCAAGCCAGAAGGTAAGACCAGGGTGTGTGGATACATAACCAATAGATGGATGCATGGTTATCATGACTGAACCCACGTAAACTTCACCAATTTGCATATTCTTATGAGGTTAGTGTGTTGATTGTGACTTGATGATACGCGTGGCCTCCACATTACATTTCTCAACATGAGGATCAAGGAAATGGGATGGAGATGGATTCTCTAAGGATGACTAGAATGGTTGCTGTAAAGAGCAGATGAAGTATTTGTTACTGCACTGGTGGTGGAACAAAACGCATATGCTCCTTTAGATGTGCTGGAATAAGCACGCAGAGCGACTTTACAGAACGTCCCAGGGCATATGTATTTATAGGTCTGGTGGAACGCTGTATCTTTCTTTATTTGCAGATCAGTTGTGGACAGCCCCAGAACTCTTGAGGAACGCGACGCTGATGAACAAGGGCACATGTAAGGGCGACGTCTACAGCTTTGCCATTGTCATGCAGGAGGTCATCTCTCGTTCTGCTCCCTTCTGCATGGTGGACATGCCTGCAAAAGGTTTCACGTCATTTTACTTGTATAGTGGTTTAAACTATAGGCATGGTCCCAAATCAGCTTTTGCTATCCATGCGGGACCTTCCATACCATGTGTGCATGCATAGTAGGACGCGGGAAGCCAGAATGAACATGCGAACACATACATTTTATGTGTGTGGATCTCTAGAAAATGATATAAAACATGACTATGGTTGTGGTGTGCGCAGAGATCATAGAAAAGGTACGCAATCCTCCTCCTCTTTGCCGACCCTCCATATCAATGGATGAGGCTCCATTGGAAGTCATTCAGATGATGAAGCAGGCCTGGAGTGAAGATCCAGAGCTCAGACCCTCGTTTGAAGATATCTTCAAACAGGTACAGACATCCAGACATAAGCAAAGATTATAAAGGAAGAATGTGCCATTCTTTAATGAATAAGACAATGGTTAATGTTTGCAAATGGCCTTGGTATAAAAGGATTAATATATTTTTTGAGATATGCAATTTTTGGGAGAAAACCCCCCCCGCAACATTGGGTTTGTAACAGCAATTATGCTTTATCACATCTATGACACAAGCACATAAGCAATTCCTCACAACGCTGCAACGCTGACTGTCCATTCGTTGTTTTTTTCCCTTCCGTTTGCACGGCTGCAGTTTAAGACCATCAGTAAAGGTAAAAAGACCAATATCATAGACTCCATGCTGCGCATGCTGGAGCAATACTCCACAAATTTGGAAGACTTAATCCGTGAGAGGACAGAGGAGCTGGAAGTGGAGAGACAGAAAACAGATGCTCTTGTGGCCCAGATGCTACCCAAGTCAGTCTCTCTCAAATACGCAGACACACAAAACCAAACGCACTGGAGCCAATCACGGTAAAGTCAATCTGTAATTTTGATTCTCTCCCTCGGCATCCAGGACCGTTGCTCTGGCTCTGAAAAAAGGGAAGCCGGTGACACCAGAGCATTTTGCAGAGGCGACGCTGTACTTCAGTGACATTGTGGGGTTCACCACCATCTCAGCCCTGAGCGAACCCATCGAGGTGGTGGACCTTCTAAATGACCTCTACACCCTGTTTGACTCTATTATCGGCATGCACGATGTCTACAAGGTATCGCTACATTTGCTATTATAACAAAGACCTACAGTGTATTTTTTTCAAACTTTACAACCGCATTAAATAAAAGTTGTCGCGACGTCTCGGTCAGCCATTTTGTCGTATCCGTGGAGTGGTCGAGGGTTTTGTTAAATGCATTTATTAAATGTGAGAACAATGGTTTTTTCAGTATTCTATTAAGAATAAAAATAAATAGTTGAAAATATCGTTGGATTGAGCCTGGGAAAGACCAGAGGCATTTTATTCCTGCGTCATGAAATCTATGAGCAAGTCATGTTCCAGGCTATGTAACAAAAGAGATGAGAGAGCTTAGAATCAGATGTAGATGCATTTTCACCAAGTCTGGATTTTTTGGTGAAAGGAAAAAAAGTCTTTTTCTTTTTGTTCCCTGATGGTATTGTTTTCTTGTGGACCTGTCACATGAAGCAAATGTATCATTTGGTATATAATATACTGTATATCTATTAAACAGGCTTTTGGGGAACACTTTTTAAACTTGGTCAAACGATCCAACAGAGGTTCTTTCTCGGATTGGACCTATTTAACACAAGAGGAATCTATAATATATATATACAGATGTGCATGATTTCATTTGGCTGAGTGTGTTTGAGTGTAGTGCCTTGTTCCTGACCTCCTTTGCTGCTTTTTGGACCGACAGGTCGAGACCATCGGTGACGCGTACATGGTGGCATCAGGAGTTCCCACTCGCAACGGCAACCGGCACGCAGCTGAAATGTCCAACATGTCTCTGGACATCCTGTCCTGCATCGGCACATTCAAAATGAGACACATGCCCAGTGTCAAAGTCAAAATACGCATCGGACTCCACTCTGGTAATCCACGGTTTTTGGATTCGTACATAACCAAAGAGACATAACAGGTCTCAAGCTTCATGCAAACAATGCCATCCATAAAGAACATCCCCAAAAAACATGACGCGAGACAACACTACACATCTGTTTAACATGCAAAATTAATCGTGCTATTTTGACTCTACTGCGAGTCATTGTAGCTTATAATATCTTATAAACCGGAAAATTTTAGCTTTATGTTTCAGCGTTTTACTGTCTATAATTTATATTTCCTTCATAACTATCAGGTAATGGATGTTCCAAATAATTCCAAACGTGAATGAACCCAAGTCTTGTTATTTAATTTTTTTAATTATTCATTCTAGAACAGTGGTCCCCAACCTTTTTTGTACCGGGGACCACTTTCACGCAGATGTATGAGGGCGGGGGGGGGGGGGGGGGGGGGTTGGTTG
>JAQLOM010000017.1:12128787-12142033 GCA_030068315.1 Chrysichthys thysi
AACGCACACACACACACACACACACACACACACACACACACACACACACACACACCACAAATTGTCTTAGCCTGTAGTATAATACATAGCCACTGGTGGACACAGATAAGTATAATACATAAGCACTGGTGTGTCATGTGTGTGTGTGTTTATGTAAACGCACATTTTTTATTATTATAAATTATTGTGTCTTAATCCCTGTCAGTATAATAGACGTAAGCAATAATCAATAAAACTAAACATTTGTAAAGTTAATGTCAGCATAACCTACATAACTGATTAATATAACAGCAGGACATTTATAATAAACATGTTAATTATGCCTATTAATCTGACATTTAGTAAATGACCCAAAGTTTGTGGACACCTGACCATTATCTGACCATCCATATGTGGACCTTTCTCCCATGGTTAACACAAAGTTGGAAGCACACAACTGTATAGAATGTCTCTTGTTCCATTACATTACAGTGTCAACTCAATGGACGTAAGAGGCCCAAACATGTTCCATCATGACAATGCCCATGAGCACAAAGAAGACCATGAAGACATGGTTTGCTAAGATTAGAATGGAAGAACTCAAGTGGCTTACACAGAGCCCTGACCTCAACCCTACTGATTACCACTGGGATGAACTGGAAGGTTGACTGCACCACAGGCCACCTCACTCAACATCAGTGCCTGACCTTGCCCTTGTGGCTGAATGGACAAATCCCAAGAGCGATGTTCCAGAAGCTAGTGGAAAAAAACACTGGAAGATGCCATGGGGTGTTAAAAAAATAGCACATGTGGGTGTGATGATTAAGTTTCCACAAACCTCTGGCCATAGCTCTCATAAAATACCAGGAAAAGTATTATACTTTGTCTGTGTGTTTACTATTATTTAAATTAGTTGCAATAAATAATAGTAGAAACAAATATAATGAAACATGGAAAATGAACTCGTAGCTAATATATTAAAGAATATAAATGGACTTTGCCATGTTGCATTCTTACCCAGACGAAATGGCTCAAAGATGGTCGGGTAAGCCTAACGACACTTCATGCAAATATTGAAGTGCTTGCAAATAGGTAAACAAATCAGCATTACACACCCTTTAGTTTTTCTTTTGGACAATGTTTTAATTCACTGTGAAACAAAAAAAGTTATATAAATTCATCCAGTGGTCCACAGCCTATTTACATTTTGTTTTCCATTCTTAAACCCTCCAAGTTAATGCTATAGTTCAAGGTTTTTCATCAGCCTATGAGGTGAATTATTTGAGTATAAGGAGTAGGCAAATTATTAAAATGTGCATGTGGGTGGTACTCCAGAAGCAGGAATGACAAATACTAGTGCACTATTATATAAATAGAAACAATTTGGCATAGATTAAACCTATAGTCAATATTGGGATTTTGACTAATTGAAAGCACATTGCAGTCTGCTATATACCAAGACCAATTTAATCAAAAGGTCAACCAGCAGATGTCGCATCCGCACAGAGCTGGAACTAGTCGTGTGTTGCCAGATCGCGTGTTTCCCATACACTGTGCTATTCTAGTGCCTTTCCGTGGGAGAATAAAGGCCTTAAGAATGGGGAATATACAAAATATCAGTTGTTGTTGTTTTATTTTCTTTGTAAGCAAATATCGTTTAATAGCTAAATTTTTTTTAAAAGTCCATAATTAAAAATCATCCATTTCCACGCGAGATTGATTTCCAACTCAGCAGTCCAATCTGGCAACCCTACACCAGAAAGAGACGCGCAGACTTGGCAGTGAACATGGAAGGGGTGATCCCGCATTTAATAATAATGAAGGGGAAAAAAAAGATTTACCAAAATGAAAAGGGAAAATGTACGTTTTTTTCCCCCCTTCTGTAATCAGGAGTTGCCAATCAGCCCACAGTGTGGATATTTAACACGTCAAACGTGAGAAGGGCAACAAAAAAAGAGGAGAAATGAAGAACAAGAAGATAAAACCAGAGAAACCCGTACTATCATTAGGCTACTACAGACGCTGGGTTGCCAGATGTGCGCCCAAAAATTCCCCATGGGTATGGGATGAGAATGGTTTGCGTGCGTGTGTGTGTGTGTGTGTGTGTGTGTGTGTGTGTGTGTGTGTGCATGGAAGAAAAAAATTTGGACCGGGTCCAATAATTCAACCATGTATAAACAAAGTGGATGCATATTCATGCCATAACCTTGAGGAGCTGAAATGAACAAATCTCCTTATTGCTCTAAATATAATATAAAAAACCTTGCTCTTTCATTTTATTCTACTAATTAATACAATTATTAAGCAGCAAAAACCTAAATCGATTTAGGTCTCAGCAACCCCTTGCGCCTTTTCAATTTAGGCATACAGTATATCGTGCACAGTATGCGCTGCGGTGGATTCATCTTAGCCAATGGATAGGGGTGAAAACCAGGGACCCAATCTGGCAACCACGCGTACAGTAAACAGTTGTGGTGCGCTCTGTCGCGGCACGGCCTTCAGTGCAGACGTCGCGCGTGCCGCATGTGCGCGCGCGTCGGTGTAGGTTCGTGTTTGGGTGGACTGGACACCAGGGAGACTTGGAGGAAAACACACCTGCTCTCTTATTTCGAGGGCACGATGAGAGCGAGAGGAGAGGAGAGGGGGAGGAGGAGGACCATCGCCAGCAGACCGATGAGCGAACGCGCGCCGTGAGGATTTTTTTGCTCAGGGGGAGGAAAATAAAACAGCAATGGAGAACCAGGCGGCTGCGGAGCCGCGATGCTACGAGGACGTCCGCAAGAGCGGTTACCTGCGCAAGCCGAAATCCGCGCACCGGCGCTTCTTCGTGCTTCGCGCGCCTTCAGAGCGCGGCCCTGCCCGCCTCGAGTATTACGAGAGCGAGAAAAAATTCAGGAGCAAATCCCCCGTGCCCAAGAAGGTTGTCGACCTAGACTCGTGCTTTAACATCAACAAGCGGGCCGACTCCAAAAACAAGCACATGATCGTGCTGCACACCCGCGGGGAGAGCTTCGCCATCGCCGCGGACACCGAAGACCTGCAGAACGAGTGGTACCAGGCCATGCTGGACCTGCAGTGCAGAAGTAAGCGACACATAAGAAATAAACGGACCCGCGCTGCCTGGTGCCTTAAAACCCTCCATCGTTCCGCCCATCAGCTCTCCTCTCCTAACGCACATCCATCCCTGCCCGAGCATCATCATATCCTGCAACTCCTCATCCCTCAGACTACCCCCCTCCCTCCCTCCCTCCCCACACCCTGATCACCTTTTAATGCAAGTTGTGTCTTAAAAATAAAACGCACCCTCACTCTATGCGCGACAATACGCCGCACGCGCCAAGCACCCGGAATGCGTTTTTCGCGCTTATTAACCCATGTGGAGTGTTTTGGTGCAGTCGGGAATCACTACTGACTGTGTGCGCGTGTGCGTGTGCATGTGCGTGCATGTGAATGCGTGTATGTATGGGAGGGTGTCGCATTGTGCGGCGGAGGGCTGGTGCAGCGCGCACGGGCGTCTGTTTGCGGTTTTCTGCGCGTTTTTGGTGCGCGTAACCTACATTTCCGAGCCCCGGCGCCGCGTGTCGGGGAGGGCGTCCGCAGCGGCGACGTGTTTTCCTTGGGAAACGGGGTTTCCTTCGGACGTCTCCCGTGTTTTGGCTGGGGTGGTCTCCCCACCCCAGGTTTGCATGCTCAAAGGGTTGAACGAGGGCACCGGATCGGTGGGACGCGATTAAGCGATTTGCGCACGAGCCAAAGCCGTGTCCTTGTCCACCGGAGTGGCCGTTCTAAACCACGTTTTATCTGCTTGCATGTAAACGCCCTTATCCCACTGCCGACTCGTAGCCTACTCCCTACAAGCTACGTTTACTATGCCCTGGCTGGCTGTGTTTATATTTTCCAGCCTATCAGATTGATTTATTATAACTTACATGTAGTACAACCACATGCATAACCAAACTACTAATATAAACAGGGTTAACTGAGCATGCATGCATGCATGCAAAAATATATTCCAACACTGTATTGTATGTCTTGAAAATAGAATCCCAGCATTATAATGCATTTTTTTAAAATAAAAAACAAAACAAAAAACAATGTGTATGTTTGTGCATTCTATAATTTTGTAAAAATCATTTATTTGTCCTTTTTTTAAAAAAAAAAAAAATCAGGTAAAACACCCAACACTTAGCATTGCATTCATTCATTCATTCATTCATTCATTCATTCACCCATACATTCATCCATCATCAGTAACTGCTTTATGCTGGTCTGTGGATATGTAGCGTATCCTTGGAAAAACAAGGCTGGGATGCACCCTAAATGGTATGCTAGTCCACCCCAGCATACGCACCACGTACGCACACATTCGCATGCTCAGTCACACCTAGGGGGCAATTGAAAATAGCCAATCTGCTTACTGGCTCTTTTTGGGAGGTGGGAGGAAAATGGAGAACATGACGGAAATCATTTCAACATGGAGAACAGTTACAGAAACGCCATGAAGAGAGATACCTGTACTCAGTGTTTTCTTAGACAGTATACAAGCACATTAGACTTTATACACAAAAAGGACCGTGATTCCAAAATTCTTCGGTGTGCTCTTTGTACGACATTATGTAGTTTCATTTGTTCGTTTGTATCTGTTTGTCACTATAGGTAAGACCCCAGATGACTATGGGAGTGGAGGAGAATGTGGTCTGCTATCCCCTGGCCCTGTTTTTAAGGAGGTATGGCAGGTGAAGCTATGGCCCAAGGGCCTTGGGCAAGCAAGGAACCTCATTGGCATCTACAGACTCTGCCTTACAGATAACACTGTCAACTTTGTTAAGCTCAACTCCGATGCACCTGCAGTAGTGCTCCAACTGATGAATGTGCGCCGCTGTGGCCATTCAGAGAACTTTTTCTTTATTGAAGTGGGCCGTTCAGCCATGACAGGACCTGGGGAATTTTGGATGCAGGTGGAGGACTCTGTAGTTGCACAGAACATGCACGAGACTCTTCTAGAAGCTATGAAAGCCTTGAGTGAAGAATTTCGTCAAAGGAGCAAAACCCAGGCAGTGGGCACTTCCTGTGGAGGTGGCACTGCGTCTAATCCTATTAGCGTGCCATCACGACGGCACCATCCAAATTTGCCACCTTCCCAGGTAGGCTTCTCCAGACGGGCTAGGACGGAGACTCCTGGTGTGCCTCACAGCACCAACACATCTCCGACATCTCGACACGGCTTCTCCAGGTCACGGACAGCCAGTATTGGCGCACGGACGGATGATAGCAGTGGCAGAATTACAGCTCTCAGCACCAGTCCAAGCCTCAATGGCTCTTCTTGCTCTACCACCCCTACCCTACGACCAAAGCCCACGAGAGCACCTACCCCAGCCAAGATCACATTAAGTTTGGCACCATACAACCCTAAGAACCCAGCACCCTCCCCAGCCCCTAGTCTCTCTTCTAGCTCTGGTCATGGATCAGAGTGTGGTCTGAGTGGAGCTCCATTAGGGACGGTGCCCATCTGCACTTATGCTCGTATCCCACAAAGAGTGTCCATGTCAGGCTCCCCGAGTGACTATGGCTCGTCTGATGAGTATGGCTCTAGCCCTGGTGAGCACTCCCTTCTTGCTGCAGGTCTTTCTACTGCGTTAGTAGATGGCTCTACTAGCTGCATATTAATAGGGCACAGAGACACCTCTCACAAGAGAGTGCATGGGCGCAGGATCCTTCGACGCTCCTCTAGCAAAGAGTATGAAGCTGAGCGCAGGTTACTCAGCAAGCGTACTTCTCTTCCACCTTCCACTGCTCAGGAGCGCATAGTGCCTCATTGCAGGGAAGAAGAAGACGAAGAAGATGAAGACTACGCAGTGATGTCTCGCAGTGCCAGCAGAGAATCTTTCACCTCTCGTCGAGGCTCAGGAAGCTCAGCGACTCCAAGTGGGCAGGTGGAAACTTCAGCAAATAAAGGTGTCAATACAAAGGAGGGTCTGGAGAACACACCAGTTGACAGTGGCTACATGTCTATGCTGCCTGGTGTTACAGCCCCTGCAAGTCTGTCTCTTTCGGTGTCTGAAACAGAACCAAAGGGAGGGGATGAGTACATGACTATGACTCCCAACAGCAGTGTTTCACCTCCACAGAACATCCGGGTTCCTGTGTCCGAGGGCTACATGATGATGTCCCCCCACAGCAGCTGTTCACCAGATCTGCATGGCATGAGTGGGTGCATGTGGGGCAGCAGGAGCAGCATGGAGAGTCGAGCAGGTAGTGACTACATGAACATGTCACCCATTAGTGCCAGATCAGCCTGCAGCACACCCCCTTCACACCCAGAGCAACATCCACTACAGCCCAAAACAGTGTACTCCTACTTTTCCCTGCCACGGTCATACAAACATACCACCCTCTCTACTCGCTTTGAGGATAATTTGGGAGATGGAAGGAGGCCAGAGGCAATTTCTAGGGGTGAAGATGGTGCTGGACGGAGGACTGGACGTGGTGGTTATCCCACTAGAGCTGAAACTTCTGTCGGCCCCAATGGAGGTGGAAACCTTTCTTTGTCCTCCTCATCCTTTTCTTCCAGTTCAGCAAGCACTGAGAGCTTGGAGGACAAACCGCTCTCCCTGCCTGCTGGTGGAACTGGGAAGGCCACCAGGTCAAGCACTGGACACAGGGTAGGGGGTGTTCACCCCAAAGATTCAGCCCACCATTTTCACCAGCAGAGACGAGGGCCAGGTGTCCAGAAACAGGGTCATCCACAGCAGCGAAAAGGCAGGCCCTTTAGTCTCTTTGTGGACATGTCCAAAGCCAACACCCTGCCTAGAGTCAAAGAGACTATACAGCCATTAGTACCCCAAAGCTCTGGTGAATATGTTAGCATTGTTTATCAGGGTGATCAGGGAGTGTGCAACAGGGGGGTAACGGGTGTCGACCAGGGGAGCACTGTGGTTCAAGGGCATTCAAGAGCCTTATATCAACCCTCTTCCTGTCAAGTTGGTGGTACCAATCTGCCCCGCAGTTTCTCAGCTCCCCTCTCCACGTCCATTTCTGTGTCCTCGGAGTATGTTAACATGGATTTGGGCCATTCCTCATCTCCTCTGTCCTGCACATCTCTCTCTTCTTTCAATCCCACCCAAGCAATAGCTCCAAAAGCAAGCGAGAATCCCATGAGGGCTCCTCAAGTGGCACAGGAAGCTGAAAAGGGACATAGAAAGAGTGGTATGTCAACCATGCCCCCTGAGGACATGCTTGGTGCCCCTTTCACGGACTACACAGAAATGGCGTTTGGACTGGCCAGAGTAGAAAGCCCTAAACCTGGGCAAACAGCAGAGCCTTCCTCTATTGAACAGGAACAAAGCATGGATTTCCACTCACCCAAGGTTTTCCCCAAGTTAGACCAAGGTGCCAGAGTGGTCAGAGCGGATCCATCAACGAGACGGAGGCATCGCTCAGACACCTTCAAGGCACCTCCAGGACTCTCTCTTTCTCCCTCTTCCTCCTCCTCAATTTTTGCGGAAGCTCAACAGACCACTGCACCTCGATGTCATGGGCTGGAGAGCCCCCTTTGGCCTACTGGGCAGCCATCTGCTCCGCAGGGTGCCGGTCCTGGACTGGCAGCTCTAACGACAGACCAGGCTGCATCTTTGTCCCTGGAGCAAGGTCTAAACTACATTGACCTTGACTTGGCTGGTAAGGACAATCCTCAAATGAGCCTAGATGGATCTTCTGGGCCACACTTCACTGTCCTGGGAGAAGGGTTAACAGTGGGATTAGGTGGAACAGCTGCTGGGGGAAGCAGCAACTCCAGCATCAACACATATGCCAGCATTGACTTTTTCAAGTCAGATGAACTAAGAGTCTACCAAAATACCAGGAAAGACAGCAAAGGTTTGTAACTAATGATACATTTACGTACATACAAGTGGTGATTATTAATTACTTTTACAGGATGAGTATCCCAGTGGAATGATTCCCTGTGATAACAGAATTCCCAAACAATGATGCAGAAAGATGCATAAGTGGCGATTACCTAGGGAATCACTTTAGTGCTAACAGGGAATTTTTTTTGCAAGTTTTTGCCCCTTGAAGAAATGTTATGTACTCTTGGAATCTCTGTTATTGTAGTGTATAGTTTTTTCTGTTTGTTAAACCCATGTTTTATATCTTGGCATGTCCACTATGCTGAAGTTGTACCTATTGGCTTTTTTTTTTTTTTTTTTTTTAATTATGCATCACCTTACATAATTGCCTTAAAACACCACAGGATGATATTAATTTGGCCAGATTAGCTATGCTAATTTTAATTTTAGCTGATAAAATTATTAACAAGAGATTGCTGTTATTGACATCTTTGTGTGAAATACAAAGTCAGTGTATAAAATGATATTTATTTAGATATGAAACATAGACACTGGTATTTTAATTCTAGCATTTATTTCAGCTTAGACATTAGTGTGTCTTTCAGTCCTCTTCTCATATTAGTATCTAGAGACGTATAGTATATACTGTATAGTAGCTTAAGAAGTCTGTCTCAGAGAGCGAGAGAGAGAGAGAGAGAGAGAGAGAGAGAGAGAGAGAGAGAGTATGTATGTGTGTGAATAAGATAAGAGTGTTAACTCTTATGAGGGAGTGCTGGGAGAAAGTATGGGTGTGTGTCTGTCTAGGTTTCCGTAGTATAGCCATGTGCTATTTTATTTATTGAATGCACTGATGCGCTGTGATTACAGATAATTAAGAAAGTGTAAAAGCATGTGTTGGTTTGTGTATAATATAATGCTTGTGAGAATGCATATACAGCAGAAACTGAAGCCGTTGTGCATTCCAGCTGAAGTTGCGTAGCCACTGGGTGTACGAGTATAGGCCAGATATTTTAGGTGGTACTAAGGGATTCCACCGGGCAGTCGTATAGCTGAATGCATGTATTTGATGCACACGTGATTGCGGATAATTACAGCCATTTAGGCAAACTCCTTCTGAAAATGGCCCTGATTATTGCTTAGTGGGTTTAGTGCACCTATCTCTCTCTCTCTCTCTCTCTCTCTCTCTCTCTCTCTCTCTCTCTCTCTCTCTCTCTCTCTTTCTCTCTCTCTGGCTGGTTTTGCACACGCAGTATTTAGTCCACTTGAATTGAACCCTGATATGTTTAGCCCCTTGGCATTTGGACAGGTGTGAACACAGCAATCACAGTTGATACAGACCCTTAAGAGACTGGGTCCTGCTTCACATTTGCTCAGATTCTTTCATTATTATTTTCCTATAACAGCATAAGCAAAGTGTTATTCAGCATAAACTACAACAATTAAATTTTTTTTTTATTTTTTTTTTTTACAAATTTAACAGTTATTCCCTCACATTCTCTTTAGGTTAATTGTAAAAATGCAGCTTGTTACCAAGAAACTCCCAGAAAAATATTCTCTGTCTTAAAGACCATGGTGGAAACCTTAACGTTATATAGGCTTTACATTTGACTCACCAAGTGCTGAACCTGGAATTTATTTATTTATTTTTTTTAATAAATTTTAAATAAACGTACCATGTGACTTAGTCATTACTCTAGAAATGATAGCATATATGTATGAGAGTACTGATTTTCCTTGTTGTTAGGAATATTATTAGCGCTGCAGTTACAGAAAATTAATCTGCTCATTCTCACCAATCAGAATGGAGAGTTCACCAATGCAGGGGCATAATGTATTTATAAGGTATAATACAAAACACTTGAAATCTCTCTCTCCCGGCACATATTTTGCCTGAAGTACGCTAGAAATATTCAAATCCTATCTAGCCTCACAGAGAAAGACAGTGGTCTCTGTAGGAAATTAATAACTTTTGATTTATTGCATCACCTTTAAAAAGGTGCAAAGTCTGATATTATGATGTATTGAATATATGCACTGAGAGACAATATTGAAATTCAAAATGCATGTATAAGTTTTTCGTGGAAATGAGGGGGAGGTAATCAGTCTGGATATAGGAGGACAAGCAGGGCCGTTCAGTGTATAGAAGCAGAAAGCCTTCTGAGAGACGGTCGGTCGGTGCGAAGTTTGAGGTGCCACTGCGAATGAGGCATCGCGGAAATGTAGTGCAACCCAGTGCCAATGTGAGTTAGGTGATGTAAGCTGAAAAGAGAAGAAGGAGAAGAGAAGAGGGTAGCATACGTAGGATAGCAAAGGGAGGAGAGCGCATGAGTGGAATGAAGCTAGAAATACGTGGGCCAAAAGGTGTCCCAATTTTATGCTGGTCTTAAATGATTATCTTTCCAGATTACCCTGTGGCGTGGGATATAATCTGGGAAGATAATCAAGTCATCGCTGCCCTGAATGAAATTATTAATCAATCATGTTCACTATTTAAGACTCAACATCCTGTATTATGTGTGGAGCGAATGGCAACCGGCAAGTAGAACCTCTGTTCGGCGTGTTTGTTTTGATATGAAGTCCCGCTTGTTCGTGAGCAATTCTGTGAGAAAACAGAAGACGAGAGTTGAGGAGTGGGAGGCTGTCTCGATCCAGTACTGTCTAGACAGCCAGCTTGCTTTGGGTCAGAGAACACATACTCAAGAACATTGCTGTCCATGATACAGAATCAGTAATGAGTTTCATTTTGCATACTCTCTGTGTGTGATAGAGCAAGTGACAGAGAATTTAAACCCTTCTATACAGTAGGTAGGTATATTTGCAGTATGTTAGTGTGTGAGTCTCAGAGTAAAATAGGACATCGGGGGTCAGGGACCTCTTAAAAACTGACTTTGTTTCATGAAACACTTTCCATCATTTTTATGGGTGAATTTTTCTCAATTTGTCCCTTTCATGTGAATATTTAGCCATAATAGAAGGACGTTTCTGTTGACTATCTGCAAGCCAAGGACCTTACTGATACCGTTAAAATGGAATATTTCCTGAGGAAGAGCAAACACGCTTGGGAATAACAGGGGTACTCAAGGATTGGGTCCAACCAATGCACCTCGTAAACATCATCCAGGATAATGATGTTTTAGTGAATGAAAAAGAACGATTTTCTACAGAAAGCAAGTGTAATGTGTGGGAAAGCAAGTGTGATGTAGGGAAATATCCTTCTAAATTGGTTGAAAACTGCCCAAGTTAACGTCAGTGGTTTACCATAAGATGATGGCGTTAAATGTCATGTTCAGCTCAACACAGAGCTGATATCCTTGTGGTGATAATATGTGGGAGATTCTGAATTTCATAATAACAAAAATAAACTGGTGCATTATGACACCCGTTACTTCTTACTGGTGCATTTCAACAATGTTAAGGCCGTTAGAATATCTTAAACTCTGAGTGTCAGGCATTTTCAAAATATGCTTTGTAGCAATATTTTTTTTTTTGTTGTTTTTGTTTTTGCGTCAGTAGCGTCAGAGTCAGACCTGTCCATGACCTTCAGAGCGTTACACTCTGAGCACTCAGCCTCATCGTCTCGCTGTGAGTTCTGGTGTGAAAGGCCCTAGAATCGAGTGGGACTTGCATACGTGAAAAGGCTTGAGGCGTATTGTCGGACTTTTTGATTTATTATAAATCAAAGGATACTTGACGTTCTTAGCGATGCCAGTGATTTTCTCATTCTATTTCACGTTCTCTTCTTTGGCTGCTGCGCAATTTCATACATTTTACCTGGTTTGGTATAGTCATGTCTTGTTGTTTTTGGTGTACTCCATCCATATATCCATAAGTCTTTAAGCTTGTCTGTGTTTAAATCGGATTTGATTGGAATGTTAACCGATCTATCTCTTGACCCATTTTTTTTTTCATGCACGCACTTAAATGCACAGAGTGGTTTATTACCTTTGTGACGTGCGTCTGCAGTTTGTGTAAGACCATTACCATGGCAGAAAGATATCTCTACACGTCATTTGGGGCACAGAAAATGACCTCACAAGGTCACGGTTATCATGTATTCCTGCCCTTGTGAGAACATTTTGTCCTCACATACGCATTGTTGACGATTTATCTACTTTCCGACATTTATATTTGAACTGTGCAGGAGTTCAAGAGTAACGTCTTGTCGTAAGAGGATGAGTGTGAATGTACTGTACGTTGAAATCCTGGGAAGACACAGAATTCCACCTGGGATGAGTACTGGGATAAGACAATTCCCAGGAAGGTATAAGCGGACTCCTGTGTGAACAGGACATATATATTACATAGGAACGAGGAAAGAGGGGAGCAGCTGGTTAGGATGCTGGACTTCTAATCAAAAGATTGCGAATTGAAATCCCAGCACCACCAAGCCACCACTGCTGGGCCCTTCAACAAGGCCCTAAAATTGATAATGAAGCCATTATTATTGCTTATAATTGATTATAAATCCTCAACGGCTCAGTTGTATAAATGTATGTCATGCTGGATAAGGGCATCTGCCAAATGTCATCAATGTGGATATCCTATTGATTAATTAGCACAAAAGATTAGTGGCTGCATAGGCAAAATGTTGTGGGGGGTAGGCGGTTAAAGGCTCGTATTCCCAGGGTGGGCCCAAGTGAGTCCAGGGGTGGGCACGGCACCCTAAAGCCCGCCCATGGCTCCGGGCCTGTAGACAGGGCAACCAAGGAAGCGCAGTAATTAAACTATACAGAGGGCTTTGTTCATGGACATGAGCTTTTATGCTACACAGTCTCCGTTTCACAGTCTAAGGATCGTTTTGTGTTGTTTTTTTTAGCTATGCTTTTTTTTTTTTTTTTTTTTTTTTAGCTTTTTTAGCGATGGTTAGTTAAATACTTTACGGGATTACTAGTTGATTAGTAAAAACGAATAGTCATACAAACTAGAATAAATTCACCGATGAAGAAAAAAATAACTGGCCGGTTGTGCCATGCGACAAAAATTTACATCAGCAGAGCGGTAGAGCCTCGGTACCGCGTCATGGACATGCCAGTTCTAGAAAAATCATCAGCAAGGTTAGAGAATGTGGTGTACAGAGAAGATGTAGGTGTCTGAAACGTAAATTTCAGCCAATTAACTGAAGGTGGGATTTCTTACGCTTCACATATTGTCTAATGAGGCTTTCTTGGCAAACGTAAAAACGTCTACCTGAATCTTTATTTATGGTAAATTATTCCACACTTGCTTTGTCCTGTTTTTTTTTTTTTACACATAATCTCCGTGCCATGTGTCAAACACACCTGCTTTTCACACTTTTATCATCACACACACATTTATCAGTGCACACACACACACACCCATGCGCACCCGACGCACACCTCACATTTTTCTCTATTTATTTCTCTCTCTCTCTCTCTCTCTCTCTCTCTCTGTATATATGT
>JAQLOM010000017.1:12154606-12171759 GCA_030068315.1 Chrysichthys thysi
TGTGTGTGTGTGTGTGTGTGTGTGTGTGTGTGTGTGTGTGTGTGTGTGTGTGTGTGTGTGTGTGGGTGGGTGTGTTTGATAGGACCTACAAAGCATTTTTGTAAGAGGTTCTGAGTAAGAGTGTCTGCTAAACGCAACAAATATAAACATCTGACTCTTTGGTCTTCCAATCTGTCTGTTTGTCCCTGTCATTTCACCGACTGTACCAGCATTAACAGAGGTATCATTTCTGTGCATGGATTTTGGTGCTCTGAATGAAACTCTCTTTATCTCTGTCAGGTGGTCCATCACAGTGCAACGACACACAGGAAAACATGCTAAAGGATTCAGAGCCCAGGGAAAACAAACCGAAGACCACGGAGATGGAACTGCAGGACAAGGACAAAGAACTTGCAAAGATGAGGACTGAGGTGGACCGACTAAAATCTGAGTTAGCAGAAAAAAACAAACAGTTAGAAATAAAAGGGAATGTTTCAAATGAAACCCACCTAGTGGACAAGCACGGGCAGGGTGAAGAGAATGACAGACTTCTGAGAGAAAAAAATCTAACTGAAACAAAACTCAGGCAAGTCCAAGATGAGTTAGCAAATACAAATAAGCAGTTACAAGTGAAAACAGAACAACTGAGAGTTGTGAGTAAACTGCTGGATGATGGGATAAATGTGGTTGAAAAGAGTAAAAATGACCTGGATTCAATGACAAAAACAATGATAGGCAAAATCCGGGAAATACAAGGGGACAATGATGAGAACAAAGGGTCTTCCGTAGACTGCCCGTCTTCTGATGTTTAAAATATGAATCCTTTCCAAACAGGGAAACTTATTACAATCTATTCTTCTTAAAGGACTAACTTGGGTGTATGCTTTTTTTCTTCTCATACTTACAACCATGTTTAGCGATCGCAAGTTAAATAAATACATTTTAAAATCCTGCTACAGATATGGGAAATTTGATCTAGATTCAGACTTGCTCAAAATAAAATGAATAAAAACATAACTGTCAAATCCATTTTGTTATTTAGAAGCTTGGAAGACTGTGGCATAAGTACTAGCTAACCGGTTCTTCTTCTTACTTGTTGGTAAAATTGGTAAAGGAAAAAATAGTCAAAATAAATAAAACTAAACTAGACTGTTCCCCAACACAGTAGGAGACAACTGAACTCCAATTATCTATTGATCATGGACAATCCTGAGCTCTAAATATTAAAGAGCACAATGTCTAAATTAATTTCTTACAAGGTGTCTTTATCTTGTATCAAAATCAAAACTTGTGTGTTCTCAATATGATTAGAGAAATCTACAAATGTTTAATCAAATAATTGAAATAAATGCAACTGCACTGTAATTATGCTGTAACCAACGGTGGATGATCAATAAAGCATTAAATTCTCCAAATGTCTAACACATAAATATGAAACTTTACTGTTACCACATCAGTGCTATTGTAGTTATTCACAGGAAAAATAAAACTGCTCTTTGCAGATGAACTGTGTTTATGTACCTTCTAAACGGTGCCGTCTAGAGGCTGTTGAAGAACCTATACATTTCATTTAAGGTTAATCGATGGTATGCTGGACCAATCAGCAAAGACCAGCATGGATGGAGCATCATAATTCCAGCGTATGTTGTGGTGCTAGTAATGCTGTGGTCACCAGCGTCACATGCTGGTCACTAGCCTCCAAGCACTAGCATCCCATGCTACTCATGACCATGGGATGAGATTGAGGACCATGTAAATGTAAAAAATAATGTCTTTTTTTTCCAGCAGTGTGGATAGATATCACTGATAAAGGGTTATAATTCATACCTATTTTCTGTAAAGTGACTGCATAACACAAATGCTGAATTTATAAATGTGATACTATACTAGAGTTCAAGGTCCCAGTAAAAAGCTCAGTTATTGGGATTTGGACAGGATAATCATACAGTAAGAAGCATAAACACCGGGGGTGGTGTTAGAAAGGAAAGAGACTTGTAATGCAGTTAGTTGAATGGTTTTTTTTTCCCCCGACTCAGAAACTGACCCTTCCTGCTGTAACAGAAAAAACTGGAGAGAATGTTTGTACACAGGTGGAAAGTTTAAAGAGGATGTTAAACGTTTACCGTGACGCAGTGGATACTGATTATATATGTGCCACTTATTTAGGTGAAATTATAAAAACAATTCTCACACACCTCCATTTAATAGTTTAAAATAATAAAGGTTAGAGAAAGTTTTATTAAGAATACAATCGGATGTAATGGAGCTAATAATCAGAGGTTGGCTTAGTATTAGGTGAAACAATCTGTTTAGTTTTAAGATTAAATAGTTTCAGATGCACATACAGGATGTAGTAAGATAAGGGGAACATAAGGAAACACAAAATGGTTCATTTCATATATAGAAGAAAAAAAATATTATGCAACACTGAAATAGTACAGTAGTACTACAGTAGAAGTAGTACAGTATTATCTAAACCTCAAAACGGAAATGATTCAGTGAATTTACTTGATTTAAATGAGCACATTGGTTCCAATCAAACGATATATAATTCTTCAAAATATTAAATTAATCTTTTCCACTTTAATTAATTAGTTTTGTTCCATGTGGATGAATTGATTTCCATTAATACAGTTTTAAGTGGAGTTAGCTTCATTTGGTTTTGTACAGCTAACATGATTTGATCAGGTATATTTCAGGTTTTTTTCTTTTTTCCCCCGAAAACTGTTTCTTTGTTGTTGTTGTTTTTTTTTCCCACTTTAATTTTGTTGCTTGCCATATAGCAAAAAAAAGCTGTAGGATTTATTATCATGGATTTATTATTTACCTCACAAAAAAAAAACCAAAAATCTGCCGTTTTTACAGGGGTAAGTAGGCAACTTATATCCCCTTTAACTTGACGTGCTCATCGGCGTCCAAATCTGTACCACTGTGACCAAAGCTAGTCGACAACAAAGTTTTGCACTGTGAGAAATGTAGTGACCAAATAGTGTAACTGTAGGAAATCTTTTACTGTAATACCAAATAATAAATTTAATAAATTTACTAAAATTTATTAAAGAAACCCTCAGTCAGTGTCTGTTTTACAGTCTTCACTACAGACAACTTTGTGGATTCTCAGTTATGGAGCAAGCTGCAGTTTAATGAATTGATTAACTAATTAACCTATTAATTAATCAATTAATTAAAACATAATTTCATACCATAATCAAGTCTGTAAATCCTGATAAAAAAAAAACAACAACAGAGAATATAAGCTAAACAAAGCAACTGTTGTGTTTCCATTTCTATGAGAAAACTATTTCATATTTAGATTCAGAGAGCTCCTAAAGCCAGCGTAACGTGTAGACTTGTGTAGAAACACAATGTCAGGCGTGGGCGTGTGTGCACGTGTGCGCACCCACAAAAATAATAATAATATCTAACCGTCTCGATCATGATGGACATGCGGATGGTTCCCACAAGGCCCTCGTTTCCATTACTGTGTCCCAAAATCAGTGACCAAGTGTAATCATGCCACTATTACTGTTATCTGCACGTTTACAGTCATGAAGCTCACTTGGACATTTGTAAGCTGCATGCTGTTGCAACACCGGGTCGGTCCATAGGATATCACCAAAGGCTTCCAGACTGACCATCTCAGATTTGCTTCATACTGTCAGAATTGAATATCATTAATGCCAATATACAGTGCATAAATCTTTGTGAACTTTTGAGATATATTTTACAGTTAAAGAAAATGTAGTAGAAAAAAAAACCTATGGCGTTCCCCAGACATGCCACAAACATGCCATATTTGATACTGTAATAAATATAGTTTGGTTCATGACACCAACTTTAGATTTTTTCCATTTGCTAATTACGATATGCTCTTTCCAGTGGCATAAAGCTTTTTTTTTTTTTTTATAGTAGACCATACCAATGTGAGCAATGTGCATTCGCATTATGGGAGCAAAATGATTTGCTTTATTTTTAATGCATCATAACTCTGAAAGTTTGACTTCACGTAAACGCTTAGTTACCAAAAAAGTATTCCAACATGAGAAATAAACACCAGAATTTGAACGATCTGACATGCTTAAAATGTGGGGAAACAGAGGCCCGACCATGCTCCAAACAAAAGCATGGAATAAAAAGCTTAGTTTGAGGTGTCTACAAGCTATAAAATGGTCACTATGTATTTCTGGAAATTGACTTGTAGTATTTAAAGACATCTTGTATGCAAGAACAATTCCTTAAAATTTCATGCATCTAGCCTAAATAGCTCAAACGTTATGGCTTATGGAAGTTCATAGTTGTCTTTTCTCCAGCACTTGTTTTTACAGGAAAACGCGAGCCATGCCCCACTTACTCAAACGCCATGGGACGTCGCGAGCCCAGGGACCACCTGTGTACCTGGTTGCTAAGCAACTGTCAATTGGGTGCAATCAGTGCTGACTCACCGCACCTGGTCTAATGCTTTATAAGGAGGTGGAAAGCACACCTTGGCGCGTGGACAGTGTTTTTTGACACGCCACATGGCCGGAGGTTTGTATGAAATTACATGATTCAAAATGAGTGAAAAGAAAAAAAAAGCTTGTGATTCCAAAAAAGAGAGCAAAGAAAAGATATTTAATTTGAAAGAAAAGGTGATTTCAATAGGAGAAAAAAAATAAATATTTTGACTGAAAAGGTTGAGTATATAAAAAAGGGAAAAGGAAAATGTACCAAAGGTTCGGGAAGAGAGAGAAAATATTTTGATTGAGACGGGAAAAAAGAGACAAAGAAAAATGCGATTTAGAGAAACGCAAACCAAGAATGTCCAGATATAAAGGATATACTCATGCTTGCATATCTGTGTGTACAAAAGCACTGCCCTTCACACCCACACAAACATCAGAGCAATTAGCTATATTAGATAACACTACGAGCCTGAGAGCTGCAGATCTCCAGTTTGATTTCTGATCTGGGCATGTAGCTGCTGAGACCCCACACCTCTTTATTTTTTCATTCCTGCATTTTGTTTTCAATCATTCCCGGTTCCTTGTGACCAACAGGTTACGGCTCTGTCTTTAATCCATCTCCGGTGTCCCCCTTGTAACACCCTGCGTTTCAAAAACTGACAAAAATAAAAGGCTGAAGGTTTCGCAAGGCTTTGTACACTGTTTATTAGGACTAATGACATTGTTTTTCGAAATTATAAAGCAAACCTGAGATGGTCAGTCAGGAACATTTTCTGAAATCTGGTAATTTGAGGTAGATGTACCCTATATTGAATGCTCTAACGCATTACCAATTCAGATTTCTGAGTATCCTACACATTTATTCAGCTTTAAAGATATGACTTTCCGGGTATAAATATCACAAATATTAAAAAAAAAAAAAGTTTACTTCAATTGTAGGCTGATGTGTCTGTGAACTGTACCAGATAAAATGTTTACACTTTTTTATTTTTTAAAATTTTCTATATAACACTTTTGTAAGATTGGCAACACCTGAATATAAACCTTGTAAACAAAAAATGTATTTACAATAACTGTTTAGGCACTTTTGTATTTTGAGGCTTGGTGTGTGATGTCAAATTAAAAAAACAAACAAACATGTGAGCCCAAATACAAGTTTTGAAAATCAGGGCTTAAAATGAACATTAGTCTCAATTTTTAACACTGTGGCTCACTGGATAAAAAAAAAAACAGCTTCACTAATGTCATATTTAAAAAAAATAGAGCAGTTATCCATACTGCGATTGTAAAGAAAGGTACTCCCTCCTCTCTACCCTCCATAGTGTGAATGAAATTATACTACAATTCAGGCCATGCGTATAGAATCACTGGAGAAACACGGTTCGGCCTGATCCTCTTGCGCCACCTCTAGCTCTTCCTCGTCCTCTTCCTCGTCCTCCTCCTCCTCTTATCATATTCGGTCCTTCTTTTATCACACCCCTTCCTCCACCTCCGCTAATCTCTCCTCGTCCTCGTCCTCGTCCTCGACCCCTCCCCATTCCTCTGTTTAATCTCGGGCCTCGCCCTCTCATCCTCAAACTGGTGAAGCGGTCGTTCAGGGAGAGCTGCGTCTGCACAAAATACAAAAACGAAAGTGGAAATTGTAGTGACACTTTCATAATATGTAACAAGTGAAAGGTTTATTTTTTTCCAAAATGGTTTTCCTGTTAAACATGACACCACAGAGCAAGCTAAATGCAAAACGGTGCAGCAGCTGTTTAGACTACAGGTTATGATGTTTAATTGGATGAGAATGGACTGTAGTAAAAAAAGAATTAAGTTTAACCTTAATATACTACAAAAAGATAAAAACCATGAGACATCATGAGAGACTCTGGGTTACACGTGCTCCATTGTATACTGTTCTGCTTTATTGACTGCTATGTTTTAAATATTTTCTTAAAAACATATTCTAAAGCAAATAATTGAACTGGAGGTGATTGTGCAGGAAGCTCTTGGAATTAGTGTGTGTGTGTGTGTGTGTGTGTGTGTGTGTGTGTGTGTGTGTGTGTGTGTGTGTGTGTGTGTGTGTACACACACCTGGTTGGTCGTTGCTTTGTAGTTGAAATGCAGAGGGATGCCTTTGGGTGTAGGCCGGCTGCTCTCCGCCTCAGATGGCCTGCCCCTCAACGCCGTACCACCTCGCTGAGGCCTCACCCTTAGAAGCAGAAGAATAATCAGAATAATCTTATCAGTATACACAGTATGTATGAGACACAGTATGTCTCATGGTTTTTATCTTTTTGTAGTATATTAAGGTTAAACTTAATCCAATGGAACCTGTAACAAAAATTATAGAAATGCTAACTATTTAGAGAGAGCTTCAGGAAGTCAGGCTCTACAGGGCACCCATCACATGGTGATGACCAACGTATAAGGAAGCTCTTTGACCCCAGAGAAAAGATCAGACCAACTGGGGCCGACAATGCAAGAAGGATATCTCAGGAGTAACAGACTCTGAACCCAGGCCTCCAGGCAGGCAACATGCCAACAGACATTGATTTGTCCATGCCTACAGGAGAAAGGTTATGGTGGTTGGCAAGACTGCACATTCCGTGTAAGTAAACCTCTACTTCTAGGTCACTGCTGTTTCCAGTCAAAGCCAAGTACACTATTCCTGGTGGTCTTTCAGCCACATAGATGGCTCCATCATGTGTACCTGCCGCTTGTAGGTGTAGTAACACATTTTACAGTCTCTCAAATTTACATGCATTTAAGAAATTGCTGGGGAACCCACCATGAGGCTAAACCTAACCAGCTACCAGCCAAGACTGCTTCAGTACTCCTGGCAGAGGATAAAACAGGAGTGGAGGCAGACCTGAAGATAAGAGAATGCTAGCCTAAATCTAACTCTGCGAACATTTCTAGCAGAAATAGGTTTAAGCTTTACCCAGGATCAGAAAACCCAAACAATTAAATCAGTCGCTCCAAACGCTGTTCAGACCTCCAGTGGAGCCCACAAATCTGAGACCCCTTGTGGAAATGCTTCTGTTTTCGCATTTTTTTATTCAATGTTAAATGCAATGTATTAATTAGAAATAAATTACATTATGAGCAGTAACCTGAGTTAGAAGTATTTACCGTACATGCATTTCGGAATTTCTTAGTATTGGGTTTTTCTCCGCAATGTAGCCTGGACTTGACAAGTTTGTCAACCCTGATGATTCATTTTGCATCAAATTGAAGTGTCCTCTGAAAACCGCTTTAACAGAAATTGATAAAATCAAGGAAAAACTGACCTTTTGGGCAAAAACAGTTAGCATGGTCAGTATCACAAATTTGCTTAGATTTTAAATAGGAACCCTGGAGAAATAGTGCTGAATACTGAATAATAAATATTCAAAATGTTGAACATTTTATTACTGTTTTAAATTGTTCAAAATTCCAAAACCTTTTTTTTAATTAAAAAAAACAAACAGATTTTCTTTGTGGTCTATTTCGGACTTTTTTTTTACCCCACTATATGAAATTAACAATTACTTCATTTACATTTGGAGCAGCCTTCTGTGATGCAACATACAATTCTGCCAACTTTTCTTGAAACATCCACTGGAAATCTTTTGTACCTTCCCATGTCGGTAAATTTCTTTTGACATAAATCACCATTGTTGCCAGAAGTTCAGCAATGTATCCGCACCACCTATCCCAAGCCCCAGATTCGGAAACGTATTGCTTAAGAACATGTGCCATCTTTCCAGCATCTTGCCCCCAACCTCACACCCACCTAGTGGATGGCACAAAGAAAGAAACCCACCTCTTGGTTGCAGGGGGAAATCATGCTAGGACTCAAATAATGATTGACTGCAACCACAACGCTCTGAATATCGGCATCAAAAGCATGACAAGGTGCATGTGAGCCAGGAAAATCAATAAAACTGCACAACATGTGAGGAGAAGATTATGAGAGCTGGGTGTTTGCTTGAATTTCTAATCTAAAGTTCTCTTTGCAATATGACACCACTCACACCAGTTGTGCTTCTCTATTTATCACATTGGTATCTCTCTAATTTTAGATTACAGTTACAATCACACATCGCAAACATACAATAACTCCCTAAATCACCTCACGACCAAGTCGCTTAAACATTTTTAAAAATGCAAAATTATTAATGATGAAGAAACTCACGGAGTAACAGGCGGTGATTTTGCATTGGGCAGTGACACTGTTAACGTTGTCCCGGGTGTAGATGTAGTTCTCTGACTTTAGAGAGAGAGAGAGAGAGAGAGAGGACAGAAAAGATATGGAGAGAAATGAAAGCATTATGCAATGTTATGCCCTAAGACCTTCCATCACATTTACTTTGGTCTAAATATACATACCTTATTTTCTGAAATCTTTCCAGTTTGCCGGTGCCTCTAGTAGCAGCAAACTACAAACAAATATAAATATAAATATACAGTTGTAGATATCTATCAATCCATCAAATCTAACTTCAACTTCAATCAGCATGAACCAACTTACTCCTCTGTCTAATACAAATGGTCTTCCACCTCTCTGAGGAACTCGTTGTCCTCTCGCCGAAAAAGCTCCCCTACAACATTATGAATAATACAATAATCAATATTCATAGTTCAATGCAATACGTAAGCTTTAGCTGGACAAATGATTTCGAATGAGTTCTATATATGCGATAGTCTAATACCTGCTCAATCCTCCTCGTCCTCTTCCTCTCCCTCTCCCTCTTCCTCGCCCATTGAACGAGCCTCTCACTGAAGCAGTGCTTTGAACTTGCTCCTCTCCTGTCTGGGGGAAAAAGAAATATTATATATAAAAACTCGTTTCTGTGTTCCCATATTGTTGCTGCTTTTAGTGTGGTGTTAATATGTTCTGTGGTGCATCTTTTCTTTATTCATTTCACATTATTCACATTATTATATAATAACCACATTATTATATGCTTTTTCAGACGTCATCTAAAGCCTGTATTGTTCTAGCCCATGATGACATGCCTTCTACTCACCTTAGTATTAGCTCGGTTAAGAGGACTCAGGCCGCTCTGCCTTCCCAAACCTCGGCCCCTGTTAAGTCCACGTGACCTGATTGGCCCTGAAATAATGCAAATAATTCTCTCTTGTTGCATTTTTCTGTCCAGTTGAAAGCCATTTTAGATTTTAAAGCAATATAAAAGTACACGGATTTGCATCAAAAGTGCACATTTTCAGTTTTTTAAACAGCAATTGATAGATCAAAGGATACATAGAAAAAGATAGATGCCCACACAAACACTGTACGATTAATTCAGTACCCTGATACTGCAGCGAACCGCGTCTGAGGCCTCTTCGTGCCTGGGGTGCCTGGTTAAGCTTCTTCAGTACATTACTCCTGTTTGTAAGCCGCCTGCTCCTTGCCCTGTTCGCAGCTCTGTTTGCTTTCTCCTCTTTTTTATTCAGCTTGATGATCTCGTCTGGAGAGGTACAAGAAAAAAAATGTTAGTCTGTGCATCGGTTCACATTAAATTCCAGATCACAGGCTGAAAGTAAAAGTGGTGTAAGATATCTGTGTAACACAGACATGATGTAAGGGATACCTAGAATCAGGTAACGGCTGTAAAACTGAAAACCAGTCAAGAGCCTGCAGTGCAACATGTTCTGGGCAAAACAGCAATAAAGAACCTGGACCAGACCTTCAAGTGATCATAGAGGGGTTCTCCATGAGATCAAATGAAGGTGAACATTTCAATACGGTCACTTTCAAATAATAAATATCAATTATGGTTTATAAAGATTTATTATGTTTTATAAATAATTTTCCTTCATAATATGTTGAGTATACCAGCAGTGGAATTCGGACCATGTTTTAAAACCCCTCAGGAGGACTAAATAATAAGTAATTAACATACATTTGTCTCAAGTCAAATTGTCAGCAGTTTTCTTTCAAAAAGCAGCACGTTTAAAAAATGATCCTGTATTCTGCTTTGGTGTTACAGTGGAACCTTGGATTGCGAATAACTTGGTCTGCAAATGTTTTGCAAAATGAGCAATACATTTTAATAAATTCTGACTTGGTGAACGAGTGATGTAGTGCGATACGAGTCGTATGCATACGCTTCGTCTGCTGAGCCTCACGTGATCACAACTTCTCTCTCTCTCTCTCAGTGTGGGATTGTGACTCACTCATGTAGTCAACATCTGCACTAGCGTATACTGTTAGTGTGTGTGTGTGAAAATGGCCCCCAGGGAGATGTGTAAAATGTGGAAAGCAATGAAGAAAATGTGGAGTGCAAAACTTTGTAGAAAATCACCACCCGAATAAGGCTGTAGCAGTGCGAGCGATGAATCTGTTTAATGACAACGCAATGTCGCATTTCCACAAAATCCTCAAAAGGAGGCAAAGGCAGCGATCGTTGAATAGTTTCCTTGTTAAAGTCGCACAAAAGAAAAAGATCCCAGTGAGCGACAGACTGCAGTGATTCTGTGAGTTGTAGTGAAAGTCATCCTACACGATAATCCTCCTCTCTCCCCTCTCTCCTCCTCTCTGGTCTCCCTCACGCCAGCCGCGAGTCTTTTTAAAGGTAAAGTGCAGGTTATTTTGTTCTATGTATTTTTTAATATTTATATTTTGTGTTAATCATTTTTATATAAATATTTGTGGGTTGTGAAACGAATTAAGAGTTTCCATTATTTCTTAAGGTGAAATTCGCTTTGACATATACAGTACATGCATGTTTCTGAAAAGATTTATGCTCGCAATCCAAGGTTCCACTGTATGCCTGCACATATAAAACCTTTTATTTGGAATTAAACTCCACGTCTTTCCAAATTAAAGCCATGTTTTGGTTTTGTTTTTTTTTTTTAAATCCTCAGAGGTTTATACAAATTACCCATAAAATTTCACAAAAATCAGCAATGGTTTGTAGACACTACATTGTAACAACAATGTCATGTTTTAACACCACATCACCTCTGTAAGTATTATCTGGACAAACTACAACATAGACTCACTGGACTTTAATGAGAAGCTATTTTGAAGATGGCTTTTTCAAGGCGAGCTGTTTGTCTTCTCACATAAATTGTGTAATCCATGTAAAAAAAAAATTCCTTCTCAGGAAGAGTAAATGTTCCAAAATATTGTGAACAGACAAAAGTTTGCAGGCATCTCGAAATGTAAAGGGAGATATTTTCAACCTGCCAGCGCTGCATTCTGTGAACACCCTGAGTTCTTTGTCAAGGGACAAAACCTGCAGAACTTGGAAGATGAGTTGTTTTGTCATCTCTAGAAATCCTGAAAGTACTGGGGGTTGTGACCTACCAACAGCTGACTCACAGACAGTTGTAGACCGTCACAGGTGTTGGCCATATTGCAGCTGTCAAACACATGAGGGGTCAGTGACCTGGGTGTGGACAGATAACCCTACAACCACCCGTGGGACCATATACACGTCTGAAGATGCTTCAACACTTTCGGTGAGAAGCCGGCTGAAAAGCTTTGCTCAGTCTGATTAGTGACTAGTCCCAGAAACCCAGGTCAGACTGGTTTAAAAGTGTACACCATCTTTTTTTTTTTAATTCATGTTTAATATAAAAGCCAAAGGCAGCAGGGAGTCCAAAATACCATGGAGCCTTAAATCAACAGTGCTCTGGGTTGAACAACTGACTCACTGAACAGTTCAGTGACTGACTGAATGAACTGAGACAGGTGTTGGCTGCAGTAGTAGCCAAAATGACAGACCGGAAGTACGCCATGGCGTGTTCAGGAAATGCCTTGTAAATTGTGTGTTTTTAAAATTACAATAAGTAAAAGTTTGGGGTTTTTCCCCCCTCACTCAGGTTGTAGTGTTTTGGTTTGTTTTTCCCTCTCAGCCTGAGTCCCAGCAAACAGCTCGCGCCACAAAGCTATCCTAACACTGTAAACACCTGACAGGATTTGATTTTTTATAAACCTTTAATTTTGACCTTTGTTGTTGTTTGTTTGTTTGTTTTTCGCTTCTCATAAAGGAGATACCTCCCTTCCCTGTCAGGTTCACGACAGCTTCACCACTCAAGTCCCTTAAATAAAAACGTATCGTGTTCAAACAAACGGCCCCGACTTGAATGATTACAAAAAAATCCGCACGAGCACAACGTAGCGCGTGCGTTACAGAGCGACAGCTGGGTAATGACGCGCTTTATCTCTCTCGCGCGCGCAGAATGCGGAAGTGGAGAAAAACAAAACAACAAAACGGGCTACAGGGGCGATTTCTGATCAAACTCGTGACTCCGGTGAGAAAATAAGTCATAAAATCCCACTAACCGAGTGACATGTCAATCTTGTCCGCGCTGCTGTCCCCCGGAGTGTCGTCCATCGGCTCGGAAAACTCGCTGTCTCCCATTTTTGTTTTCGATTCTGGTGAAACCCGCGCGCGCACTACCACTTATTATGCAACTTATTAGTACTGTATTATTATTATTATGCGATCCAAAAAGCAAAATGTCGTTTGGTTCAAGCAAACAAGTCAAGCCTAAGGCTCTCCCCGGGTGCAGCTCGTCGTGTCACGTCACTGAAAGTGAACGTGTTGGACCAAACGTGAACTGAACGCCACTGTAAAAGTGCTTCGCCCTCATGTGGTGTGAATTCACGCGCCAGCGTGCCTCGAGCCAAAAATAGCACATGCTCTAACAGCCGAAATGTTCAACAGGGGGGATGTGTCTATATATACTGTGTGTTCACAGTTCTTCAGAACCTGAACAGGAAGTTGCTCTCCTACAGCACTCTTTTGTCCTGAACACAAAAGTTTTGATGTTTCCACCAAGTGCACATCTTCTCCAAGATATACCTTCACACCAATGTTGGTCCATTACCCTGTTCTACTCAGTGCCCCAATGGTATGATGTCATTTTCTCTTCTGTATTAGATCCCACCCTGTGAGGAATTTGGGATCAGAGTTCAGTGTCAGTCATGATAGGGGATCTATCTACCTTATACCTCAAGCGCCCAGTGATGACATCTTGGTGGTGCTGAGGGTTGAATCCCCGACTTTCCACGCAGAGTCTTACGAACTTACCCACCGTTGACGTTCACATTGGCGTTGACATTGCTGCCTTCAGCTGAGATCATAATTTGGTTATTCACTGGCATCATGGAGCGTTTAAATCAATCCTCAACTTTTCATCAACCGAACAAATTAAGTTTTACCTGACATTTGGGTCTATTTATAGGCTTCTTGATTTATGTACTGAGGATTGCGTTAAACTTGTTCCATTCAACTGACCCATCGAACAGGATACCAATTATATAAGAACTTAGTAATAAATGTAACATATTTATGATCATGTTGGATTTAGCATACTGGATCAAGTAGAAGTCTTCACCACTGATGTCAGGGCCTTGGCAATCAAATTTGCATGCCAAAAATACTTCTTAAGTAAATTCCAACATGAAGGAAGTTTGTGGTGCACTCTTGGCAAGGTTTAAGGTCAAACCTGCTGGCCAACTTGGGCCTTTCTGTGCAGAGTTTGCATGTTTTCCTTCAGTCTGCATGGGTTTCTACCCAACGACATGCAAATCAGGATGCAAAATTTATAGAAAGCCAAAACATGGGCATTGAGATACTAAATATGAACGTGCAAGCAACACTTATGTGTGACGAACAGGAAGACAGCTATGCAAGAAAACCGTTTTAGACATTTGACCTTTCTGTGACCTTGATCCTGTTTGAATTAAGGTCATCTGTTGGTTACAATGGAAATTCTGTAAATCCAAGCATTCCACTGTTCATTCTTGAGATATTGCACTCACAAGAATCTTGAAGGACACACGGATAGGCAACTTAAACTTAATGCTACAAACACTCTCTAGTCTCGGGCCTCTCTACACCTCTAGGTCAGGAGTGTTCAATCTTCTCCACAAAGGGTTGGTGTGGCTTCTGGCTTTCATTACAGCCAACTTGGAGGCACACCTGATGGATGATGGAGACAAAACTAACCTGATTACCGGAAATGAAATCAGATCTGGATCCTGCTTGGTTGGAATGAAAACCTGCAGCCAATCCGGCCCTTGACAGAAGACCCCCGAGGTGTCCCTGGATTCTACTTTGAGAACCAATGCTCAGTGTCATCACTACTACTGATTACCAAGTTCCACTGGATACTGGACCTGCTGGAACATTTCCAGCCACCAGATGTCGCCATTGACCCAATGCGGCTTTGTTCGACTTAAAACCACCAACCACATGAAACGCTTTGCCTTTCACTGCAGGTGTCATAAAAATAGTATTTTGAGCCTCACCCTGAGAACCACTCCAGCATTCAGCCTATGTGAGACCCACATACACTTTTACACCATCAAAGAATACAATGTGTTAACAGATGATGGCAAAAAAAAAAACAACAACCCAAAAACAAAGCATGGTCCAGCTGACAGAATGTCATGGAAAGTGGTGCACAGAAGACCCAAGCCTGTGCTGCATGGCAAAGAAATCCTGCTTTCATCCACATCACCATCCACAGCACCTGTTTCCCTTCCTCATCCCTCCCTCCGCCCCCACCAACAACACCCCCCCCCCCCCTCCCCCCGCCCTGTCCTCTGAGCGTGGGGCGGACCGGCTGAAAAAAAAAAATCCCCCTCGTTATTATCTGGAGCATATATTTCCTTTAAGAAGATGGCGGCGAGTCAGGGAGGAGCGGCAGCCGCGGCGGTTCTGCAGGGCCATCACCTTCCAGCTGGACCGCACTGGAGCGCGAACGGCGCGCCGCCTCATCCCCAAGCGCCGCACACCGCGCGCAGCCTGGACCGCGCGCTGGAGGACGCCGCCTGCTCCGGAGTGCTGAACATCAGCGGGAGGAAACTGCGCGACTACCCGGGGCTCAGCTACGACCTGACGGACACCACACATGCAGGTGGGTCCGGTCCATGTTCCTCCTCCGCAGCCCGCATTAAACCGGGATTTATTTATTTGTTTGTTTGTTTGTTTATTTATTTATTTATCTCCCCCGGTTTCCCCTTGTTAGCATGTAGCATGCGGGACACAATAGCGCTGTGGAACCCCGTTAATCCTGAGCGTCTCACTGGGTGCCGTCTGGGCCAGAAAACCGGCTTTATTTACTCCTACAGCCTCGAAAGAAAGATAAAACCCGCACACAGCTCAGTGAAACGGTGTGTTTGGGGGTTTCTTCAGCTGGTTTGGGGTTCACAGGAGAGTGAACGCGGCTCGCGCTTCCGAAATGGATACAAAACGCAGCGCGAGGCATGAATGAAACACTGACGCGCGTGCGGTTTGAGAGGGGGTGGCGGGTGGGGGGGGGGTGCAGACGCGCGTGCATCGAGTGCAATCGCGTTTCCGAGCGTGCACCTTTAATATCGATCATTCTAACGAGCGTTTAATGGGGTGAAATGCAACACTGAGCAGCGCGTGCTTTCCAACGGAAGACAAAAGATGCTGCTGCTGCTGCCTCCCTCTATAACGGCATCCAGCGCCCTTTCCTCCAGCAACACCAGCACCCCCCCTCCATCTTCAAAGCTGTGCACACATACGCATCATGCATCACACACACACACACCCACCCACCCACACACACGCACACACATGTGCATCATGCATCACCCACCCACACACACCCACACACACATGTGCATTATATAACACACACGTGCATCATGCATCACACACACACATACACATGCATCATGCATCACACATACACATGCATCATGCATCACACACACATATGCATCATCACACACACACGTGCATCATACACACGTGCATTGTGCAACATACACGTGCATCATGCAACACACATGCATCATGCAATACACACACAAACACACACATGTACATCATGCAACACATATGCATCATGCAACACACACATGCATCATGCAACACACACACACACATATGCATCATTCAACACACACGTGCACGCACACACACACACATGCATCATGCAACACACACACACATATGCATCATGCAACACACACATGCGTGCACACACACATATGCATCATGCAACACACACACACACACACACACAGTATCAGCAACTAGAAGCCTTGTGTTGTGTTGTAATCAGATTTTAGCTGTCGCGTGACCTTAATCCGGGATAATAGACATGTCTGGTGTTTTTTTTTAAATGAATTAAATTCTTTAAGTTAATTTATTTATTTTTGTATCACGTGGGTGACGTGGAGGAAAGGTCATGATTGGTTTCATGATCATTTCAGACCTACATAGTAATAATAACTGAGTTATTAGAACTAAGCAGGTAGGACGATGGTATATAAAACATTTTCATGTGTTTATCTGTGTTCTAAATAGACTGTCAACCACTGACACAATCTCAAGATGCACAATATCATGTCACTGGGGCTAATGCGTAAGCATTAATTTAGGGTTAAGTGTGTGTCGCTGCATGCAAGGTTGTTTTTATTTTATTTTATTAACACAATAAATGGTTACAGAATGCTTTGGAGTATCAAGCACAGTGTGAATGCTTTAACATAGCTAACTGGCTTATTTAGCTCCAGAGTGTTTTTATTTTTTATTCTTATTTTTTTATTAGCACACTAAAAACCTGCTGTTGCTTAACAAAGAAATATGAAGCATGTTATATATTATGATACAATCACAGATATGCCTTAGATAAGTCTTTTGTAGAGGGATGTATTTATGAAAGGAGTCTCCAGTATCAGTGCTTTGGAGCGGTAATTCTTCCAGCAGGGGAAGTCTTCAGGACAGTAGTGTTTGCACTTTGGGTTTTTTGTTTGTTTGT